>JAVXUP010003135.1:0-83870 GCA_033070095.1 Escallonia herrerae | reverse complement strand
AATAGCTTGGATTTGCTTAGTCAATTTCAAAATAATTGATCATAAAATATGACTAAAGCATATAATTGCCTAACCATGAAAATAATAAAAACTTATGGCTAACTTAAAATATATTAGACATGCAAAATAAGCATATAGTTAATATACAAAACAAATGTCAAGTATTATAACTAGCATGCAATTTCAAGGTATAAAGAATTAAAATAAATTCGCGCTGGCCTGTGAGAGTCGCGATAAAATCGCTGTCCTAAAGGCTTTATCGTCTCCCTACGCACGGGTTCCAACGAACGATAAACCCTCCAAGATAAAACCCAAGGCTCGCAGCGTTGCCTTCTCTATGTGTGCGTCCACAGGAAGACGGTTGAACTAGCCCGATCAAGTTGCCCAAAAACTAAAAGTATATAGAATGTAGAGAGCATATGAAATATCAAGAATATGTTTTGATATATGTGTTCTCCATGGTAGGAGTGGTCTCCTTTTATAGTAGAAGAAGACTAGGGGTTACACACATAATAAATAACAACGGTCAAAAACATTATGAATAAAATTATGACAAAGTTTAATACCATAGGTTACTTTGACTAACATAAATAAAGAAAATAAAGTAAGGTTTTAAAACTTTACTAAAAGAATTTGTAAATAAAATAAAACAAATTCTAACAGAAAGGCTGAAGAAGGAGATGAAGTAAAAAATGGAAAGAAAAAAAACGAAAAAAAAACCAAACATGAGTTGACAATTTAGTCCCTAACGGTCTTGTCTCCAAAGTTTAGATTTGGACAGAAGTACTTAATAATCGCCAAATTGAGAGTTGAGATACTGGCATTTAAAAATCAAAAGCTTCGATCCTCAAGTGAGATAATTGGGTACTTTCTGAAGTGCTAATGTGTAGTTAACCCCTAATTATACTTGACCCCAGACAGATCGCACCTTGCTAGATGAGATTTCGAGGTTAGTTATCTAAGTTGATAATGAAAGTTCTTTTGCGCAATGGTTTTGAATGACTACAATCATAGTCCCCACTAAATTTAGTTTAGTAATAATTTGCAGCAAGAGGCTAGAACTGGCAAAAATGCCGCAAGAAATTACAAAAATAACGAAGAAAAGGGACTGATAAATTCAGTCCAAGGTTATAAATTTAGTTCGGACTGTAGTATTCGCGTGAGACAAGATATTGACTTCCTGAGAACATCAATGATCTTGGAAATATTATACAAGCGATTGCACGTATGATTATATTTTTGACTAATTTAGTGGAGCCAACAAAGAAGCATTGGTTTACATAGAGGTAATTGGTTATATCACTACAAGCTTTAGCGACATTGTGTACAAAGTCACGAGGGACTTGAATCATCTTAACATTGTAATGCCAAATAACTGGAAATGTGTCATGTTTGGCTAGGGCTACAACTTGGACGGGTCCAAATGTCAAACGTAGGGGAGTCCGGACCCTCCCAAAAACTCAAGCACGTTCCCAGCCCAGTCTCATCTACGGGCAAATAACATCTGCCCATGCCAGCACATGAAAATTTTGATCAGCAAGGGGTGAACATGAACTGCCCATGGGTTACCCATGGTTTCATATTACTTTTCATTTACTTTATTTTAACGCATATCAATTATTATTCAAATCTGCTAATTAGTCATGAGCTCTTGTTTATTTAATTTTAAGCGTATCATTTACCATCGAAGTCTAATTAGTCTTGATAATAAAAAATAGCATAGTGAAGTCAGAAAATGGACGTAGTAATAAGTATGGAAACAAAGTTTCAGAAGAAAATAAAAGAAAAGTAAAAGAAAAAGAGGATTTTAAACTAAACAAAGGAAAAAAAGAAGTGTTCAAAGGTCTTCTAAGTGCACATACTTAGTGGATTTTAAAGACTAAACAAAGGGAAAAAGAAAAAAAAAAGAACCATATATCTTGTACACGTAAAATTAGTATAAGTAATTGATATCTTATATAAAAGTTCGACACGCTGGGTTCCACGGGCTGGACGGGCTTCAGAAAACATTCCTCATGCCTAACCCATAGTATTTACGGGCTTAAATTTTGTGTCTGCATCCACCACGGTCACTATAATACTAAGCCCATATCCATCTTTTTACGTACTGACACTGATTGTACACGGGTTGTCGAACTCAAATTGCACCACTATACTGACACCGGGGGAATTAACCTTTTACTTGTTTAAATGTTTAACTGTCACTAAGAGGCAGATGAACAAAATATTAAATTAGTTTTTTTAGCAAAAGTCGTAGTATGGAAAATCATTTGATGCCTAAAGAAAGATGGAGGATAGAGAAGAAGCTTATATCCGGCAAGTGATAGATAAGTTGGTTGCTTTAGCCTTTAAGTGGATCTGCATGATAATGAACTTTAAGCATAACGTCACAACAGAACTCCTACTAGTAATAATCTACAAAAAAAAAAATGAAGAACATGATGGTAGCTTGCCTGACAAGATTGCGCAGTCTTCGAAGCCAGCCATTCTATTGGACGTAACGTCCAATATTAAAAAGCATGGGTAGCAAGAGGTATGTTAGTTTAATCCCAGAGTGTCCTCTGGCAAAAGAAAAGGACCTTTCCTTTTGCTTTTATTCTTGTTTTTGTGCTGGTGTAGTTACCAAAAATAGTTGTTCCGTTTCGAATTCACAGCTAAATATTAACTCGGTAATATAATATACTTTTTTTTAGTAGAATAAAAAATATATACCGAGGAGAAACATACGTGGTTACAATAGTTACAAAAGCTTCCAAAGGAAACCCGCAAAAGGAGCTACGAGAAATACAAAAGGAGCTGTAGCCATGAAACAAAAGCCTCACAGGCTCGGATAACAAAAATAAAATAAAAATACCGCATGCTACTTTTTCTCAAACCATTCTTGCTTTCCACCAAGCGGGGAAGCTAAAGCAAAGCATGTCAATGCGGAGGAGAGTTGTAGTACAGAATCTGTGCCTCGGGCAATGTGCATAGTATGCACCATTTGACTGCTAGCAGTTATGTTCCACAAAAGGATGTTGTTGCTAGTGAAATCAGCACCACCTCTCTCGTAATTACTAGCTTTGAGCTGCAGAAGCAAGTCCAAATGAGGAAGCAAAATAGTAATATGTAAGCAGTTCCTTTTTACTAGCCATGTGATAGCAAATGAAATAGCCGCTATATCAACAGAAATATGAGACTGCACCACCATAGCTTCTGAATAAGCACCTATAGGCACCCTGCTGGAATTGAAAGCAGCCATACCAGTACCAACTGAATCAAAAGAATCGAACTCTGAACTCTACACGGTAATCGGCATACAGAGGAAATGGGCATGCACACATAGCTAAAAAGCACATAGGGATAAGACGGTGATAAAAGTGCCCAAAACACATTGGAGTTTGCTCATTGCCGTTGCCGTATTGGCCCGAGTTGCTATTTTTTGAATCCGAGCTTCGAACCTGGGAGTACATCTGAGCTGAAGAAACATGAGATTACTAAACCTTATAACGCGATTTGGTAAGAATTGTTCATTCCTGAAAACGAGGCTACACCTACCACACCAAATAACCCAAAGTAACACCAGTATCCTGTAAGGGAGATTAAATCATGTCGATTATGAAAACGAGCTTCTTAAGCCAGAAGACTATCCAGTCTCACACAAATTGAGTCTGAGGGGATCCATGATCCCCTAAGAAACGGACCCACGTGTGCCAAGTTTGACTACAAGTGAGAAGCATATGATCATGGGTTTCAGGGTACTGTAAACAAATCGGACACAATTTAGAAATCTGACAGTGTCGTTTGATTAATTCAGTCCAGACAGCTAGTCATAGATGTAGGAGTTGACAGTATAATATACTTGAACAGTTGATTGTTGTATGTAAACTATCGCTAACTTGAACGTGCCTAATCGCGTAGCTTTTCTATTTCCCAAAGCTTTTGAAATAGATTGATGTCTGAGCCAGTATTAGAGATGTCAAAGGGCCGGGCTTGGGCCGGCCCAGCCCAAGCCCGTCGGGCCTGCTGTGGGGCCGGGCCAGTGGGGCTGCCAACCGGGCCGGGCCGGGCCTGCCGAAGGCAAACCTAGGCCCAGTCCAGGCCCAGGCCCTAGGCCCAATAGCTAGGGCCGGGCTTGGGCCGGGCCCGGGCCTTTTTTTTTTTTTCTTCTTGTTATTCAATTTTAAATTTCATCTCTAGGCAATATTCACAATTTAACGAACCTAATCTTTATCCTTTTATTTCATTATAAGTAATATACATATATATGTATGTATGTATATACATATTTATTTGTTAGCCATTATATTTTTTATTATATGTTAAACATTTTCATACTCTTCTTGATGAGCTTTATTAATAAAATCTTAACACATAACAATTTATATAGAAAAATAATAAATGTATTCATAGGCCCTCCTCCTTTTATCCGGGCTTGGGACCGGCTGCTTGTAAACAAACAGGCGAAGTTACCTATTTTTTTATATATACGAAAAAATATATATCTTGCTTGTAAAAATTTATTTTATATATATGAAAAAAAAAGTATATTTTGTGAAAAAATTTATTCTTAAAATTCTAACAATCAAAATAATAATGCATGTCTATCCAAAATATCAGCAATCAAAGATCAAGAAATCTGCAACGTCAACCAAAAGGATCAAAAGAGGAAAATAAAAACAAATTACCTAATCATCCAGAAGTACTTCAATATCCGAGTCACTGCTCTTCCTATCATCAATCGGTTTATCTTGCTCGCGGTATTTCGCATCAAGATAATCCTTCCAACATACACATAGCTCGAGCGACTCGGGGTTAAGACGACTCCTCCTGTCATCCAAAACCCTCCCGCTGGCTGAAAATGCCGACTCTGAAGCAACCGTGGAGGCTTGCACTGGCAGTACATCCCGTGCAATTTGGGATAAAGTTTTATACATGTTTTGATTTTGTTTCCAAAAATTTAACAAATTAAAATTAACCTGTTCTTGCATTGATAAATCAGAATAATGATCAGTATTTGCATATACACCAATCTCATTAAAAGAGGAAAAAGTATACGAACCTGCCGAATTAGAAGTACCTTCACCTGGTAGTTGTCTTGCTACTAGATGTTCAAAGCCCTGAAGGTATGGCGCATAATACCTCTCAACAGTGGATGATGATGTAGCTCGCCCGCGCACGTCAGCAGAATTACGATAGACGTTGAACAAGTCCTCAAACCTCTTGCTCACTTTTGCTGTGAATGCGGTTGTCTCCTCTGCTGTGTAGCACATTAATTTCGATATCTCTTGTATCGAGGCGTTCACGCCATGCAACTTTAACCTAGGATCTAAACAAGTAGCCACAGTAAAAATAGCAGGCAGTTACTCCAATATTTATTAAATTTTTGATCCATCACTTTTACTATTTCCTTAAAGGGTCCTATATATCTCCATTTTGTTAACATTGTAGCCATCTTCAGAATTTCTATTACAGCGAGAGGAGAGGTGGGATAGTACGTACCAGACAATAAATTGGTAGACGTGTAGAATACCTCCAAAAATTCAGCTAGGTATGTGGCCATCTGCCATTCCTCTTGAGTTGGCAAGCCGGCTGGGAACTGGGTTAGTAGAAAATGCGTATAGACTTCTCGGTATGCCAGAATGTGTAAAAGCATGTGGTATGTAGAGTTCCACCTGTGGACCACATCTGTAACTGCTCTCCTGCGAGGCATATTATATTGAACACACAACGTTTTAAATTGTTGTGTTCTCGGACTCGAGCTATTAACATACGCTGTCATACCCCTCATTTTGACAAGAATATCTCCTGCAGCAGCTAAACCATCTTGAACAATTAAATTAATAATGTGACAAACACAGCGAACATGAAATAATTCACCATTAAGTACAGGTTGAAGCGTCTCCTTTAAAGCTGCAACAGCAACTTTATTATTAGAAGCATTATCAAAACTAACACTCATAATCTTATCCTTAATTTTAAATGTGGTGCATGCTTTTAATATAAGAATAGCAATGTTCATTCCATCATGCGAATAAGGGAAGTGCTCGAAAGCGATGATTCTCTTGTGCATAACCCAATCTACATCAATCCAATGAGCGGTCACACAAGAATAACTAACAAAAGTAAAGGAGATTGCCAAATATCAGAAGTAAGACTAACTTTACCTTCAAATTTATCGAAATAATCGATAAGGCGTGCTTTAGCAGCATTGTACTGTCGGAGTGCATCGGATCTAGTTGTGTTTCTATGAACCTTTTTGTACAAAGGTTGAACGTATGTGTTCATATATCTAGAGTGCTTAGGATTATCGGCAAAAGAAAAGGCTTGTTCATCATGAATAACAAATTCAGCGAGACCGTCTCTTTGCTCTCGCTGATTATAAACAAATAACTTACCGTCAAAAGATAACTGCGTTTGGGTAGGTTCGACGTGGCCTTGTCGAGGTGCACACAGAGGGTAATGCCTGTTAAGATGTCCATTACCACTACCAGACGAAAATAATTTAGCGCAGTACTTACATCGAGCTTTTCGGATGCCGTCCACCATAACTACATCGAAATGATTCCAACACTCGGCTTTCTTTTTTTCCCCTTTTGGACTTCTGGCTCATTACCGGAGGCATTGCTCGGCCCTTCTTCATCATGACCAGGCATAGGGTTGAGATTATGCCACGGAGTAGTAGCTTCGCCAACCGAGCTGCGTCCTTGACTATAATGCGGGGGGTCTTCATCAGGCGTGTATTCAAAATCTGGAATGTTTTGATTGAACTCCCAATTGGCTTGGGTATCTATCATACAGCCTGTACTCATTCGTCCAGGAACGAATGGTTGTGTTGGTGCTTGGATTGGTGTTTGTGATGGCCGTGGCGCTGGCGCTTGTGCTGGTGGTGGTGCTTGCGATGATGATGATGTTTTTCGTGATGACGATGCACGCCTCATTTTCTTCAATAATCCAGCCATATTTCACGCTAAACTTTGTAAGAGTAACTAAATACACAAGTATAAGAGTAGTAATAAGAAATAACAATTAAAAGAATGAACGAGTAACAAATATTAGAGAGTTAGTAATTAAAAAGAATTTAGTAAGACTAGTAATTAATAAACAAGAGTACTAATTAGTAAATACTAGTAGTAATTAGCAAGAGTAGTAATTAAAAAGAATTTAGCAAGACTAGTAATTAATAAACAAGAGTACTAATTAGTAAATACTAGTAGTAATTAGCAAGAGTAGTAATTGGAGAGGAAAATAGTAGCAAAGCTTGTAGAAATATAGAATGTTTAGGTAAGAGAGAGTAAGAAGATTGGTGTGAAAAATTAGAGAGAAATGGTGTGAATTTATAGATTTTAGAAACTTCACAAAAGACCAAAATACCCCTACAAACTATCCGTTTATAGTTGTTGGGGAGGGTAAGAGTGTAAAGGAGTTGAAAAATATAGGTTAGACTAAAATACCCCCCAAACTAGCCGTTATATTGCTGTTGGGGGGGTAAAAGTGGAATTTTGGAAAAGGGGGGGAAAAACAAAAAAATTCAAACAAGTGGGGCCAAAACCGGGCCAGACCCGGGCCGCAGACCGGGCCAGATCCGGGCCGCATACCGGGCCAGATCCGGGCCGCAGACCGGGCCAGACCCGGGCCGACTTCGGGCCGGGCCAAACCCGTTTCTGGGCCGGGCCGGGCTTTTTCGCAGCAATTGACGGCCTGGTCCAGGCCCAGGCCCCAAGCCCGCTGTGCTGGGGCCGCTACTGTTCATCGCCGGGGCCGGGCCAGCCCGGGCCAGAACCGGGCCGGGTCGGGCCAGCCCGCGGGCCGCCCGGCCCGTTTGACAACTCTAGCCAGTATAGTAATTGCACATAATGTGGTAAGATATCTGGAAAAGACAGATGATATGCACCAGGTTTTGAAAATTATTCCCAAGTCACATCTAAATTAAAGATATTAAAATGCATTAAGGATCGATCACAAATCAATTCCAAGTCGTCTAAATCAAGTTAAAATGTCATAACTGAGGTTTAATTCAACTAATTGGACTTGTTTAACCAGCTGGACCAGACTTTGACCGGACAACGTCACTCAATGGACTGGACCCTAACTGGACTGAACTATTCATAGATTGGACTTAATTAAATCATGCTTAGTATATTACTAGGCGTAGACTAATAGTTATAAATTAAATAAATTAAAAATAAAGCCCAGTGACCTATAAATTGAAAGGATAACACGGTTACAAAAATGGGGGGTGTCTACACTTTGATCCTCGTTTGTTCGTCGAGTCATCTTTTCTTTCTAGTTTTCATAGGCTAAAAGAAAAAATAAATTTCAACCTTTTTTAAAAAGTCTAAACAAAAAGGAGGTAAAATTTTAATTATTCACCTGATTTCATTGATTAATTAATGCATTAATTTTCTATTATTTTATTTATACGCATTGGTTCGAAACGGCACGCACGCCCCTGCGCCTTACACCTAAGCTTCACGGACCATTTGCTCCTTAGGTGCACCTACTCTTTTAATAACACTGGTCTAGTTCAAGCTGCATCCGCACTAGTTTATAGGGCTAGCGGTACAAGTGGTGACGATGCAGTGAGCACTAACGTCTAGAAGCCCATTCGGAGGCTTCATACGAAGCTTCATTGTTAGGCATAACTTCTTTTAGCTTGAACTTCCTTATTTATACTTAAATTTTTGGACCCACAAGTGACATGAATCTAAACCCGAGATGAAATAGAAATTTACTGTCAGTACGATCGGCGTGTTAGTATGTATTGTTTACCTCTGCAGTTGATCTGTAATATGAATATGTAATATTATAATGGGACGCTTATTTCATCTTATTGATTTTGTTCTTGTCAACTTCATCGAGCATGCAACATCTAATAAATTTGGCTTTATTATGATGGGTCGATTTTTTGACCCATATGTGTACTGGAAAGAGTGAGATATCGTGAAGTGACAGGCGTTGTGGCAGGAGTTTCTAGTATGATAATTTTGAAAGTTAATGTTTTATACAACGTATTCTGTGGAATTGATTAACTAATTATGCCATTTTATATTGGAAGGAGGGTTTGAGTTTACATCGCTGGAAGGAGGGTTTGAGTTTACATAGCTGGAGCACGAGGCTGTGGAAAGAGAGGCCTTACTTGCCCACTTAGCATAGCATTATCTTATGTGGTTTTATAGATGCACTTGAGCATGCTAAGAACAAATTGCCGAAATGTGCACCAATGGAAGATTGGAATCATTTTAACCCTCATTGGATCTCATCTAGAGTGTGGGCACATATTATTAGCAAATGGATAAATGATAAAGTTCGTGAGCTGAAAAGCAAGAGTGGAGCAAAACAAATGCAACCAAAATCCTACTCATACCCGATGGTCAGTGCCTCACGATTTTATCAGACATGAGACTATAGCTGCGTACCTGCATTTGAATGACTAGAAGGTAATAGCTCTATCATACCAGAAGAAGACCCACAAGAGGAGATATTTTAATGATCAAGCATATCACATGAGTTTTATTTTCATAGAGAAAATTTTGGTTTATATTTCATCACATAATTTATAAAAGTTAACTATCATGACTAATTAGATAAAGATGAGGGGTGATTTTAGAAGTAAATAGAATCCTTCAATAGAAGTGTATAGAGAATAGTACGTAACTGAATAGGGAATTGAATAAGGTTTTCAAAATTTACCCGATAGGACAATATAGGATAGCTCAAAAACTCATAGTAAGCAAATTACTGAACAACCAAAGCTTAAAAGATTATTTAAATAAAAGCGTGCCTACGAAGTTTGATTTATCTTCAAATAATATATATTCACTACAAGAAAAGAGGCATGTTGCGACGGATTTTCAGCGAATCATCTTTCACCGATGGAAAGTATCGTCGCTAAAACTTCCGTCGTTAAATACTATTAGCATCGGAATCAGACATCGCTAAAAGTTTTTAGCGACGGAATTTTGCCGGCGGTCTTTTAGCGACAGAAGTTTGCCGGCGGTCTTTTAGCGACGGAACTTCCGTCGCTAAAACTTTTTAAGAATTTTTTTATTTCCAAAGGTTTAACAAAACACTTTTAGCGACGGCATAACGCCGTCACTAAAACGTCCGTCGGTAAAAGTGCGACCTTCACCGACGGACTTGTAGCGACGGATTCATCCTGTCGCTAAAAGTGTTTAATAAATCCCCCCGATCTGGTTTTCTCTCTCCCCGTTTCTCTCTTCGAATAATTTGAGTTCTCACCACCGGCGATCCCACGGTGCCCCACATCCACTGCCCTATTCTCACTGACGTTCTCATCTCCAATGTGCCCCACCGCCGGCAACACCTCATCCTCCCCCCACCGCCCCCCCACCAAGCCTCCACTGTCGCCGCACCACTAACACCGCCGCAGCGCCTCACTCCGACAAAGCACAAACCAACGGACGGCCTCACGGCGACCTCTGCACCGGCAGCACCGGTCTGAGTTCTGAAGACCTCCGTCCTCCGGTCACTCCACCGGTCCACCGGTGCTAACAGGCCACAAGCTCCCAAATCCTAATCTTCTTCGATCTTCATCAATGGCGGAGCAATCGGACAAAGGTATGTTCCGATTCACCTTAATCCTACCATTATAATTGCTATGCAATTTGATAACTCTTACCTTTTGTTGAGATCATAGTAATCTTGTCAATAAGGATACATCAGTGTTGGCCCTATTTATGGGTGAGTTTTTTTATTGGTGTTAGTGTTGTGGTGGACATTGCTTCCAACTAGAGCCATTAGATTCCTGGCCAGAGCAGGTGATGATGTTGTAATCCTATGCTTTTCGGCCTATAGTTGCTTAGTATTAGCCCATAGCTCTTATGGTTTTTGACATTGGTTCCAACTGAAGCCATTAGATTCCTAAGTCATTGGTTCTCTTTTGTAATCATGTTATTGGTAATTACAAATACATAGTATTTAAGTGGACTTGAAATGTGGTTTGTTTTGAATTCTAATGGATTTGGTTTATTTTAATCTTCATTTTCTAAAGGGGGTATATTTGAAGGTAAATGTTCATTTCAGGTTTGCTCTTTTAAGATAAGATAGAGAGATTTAGGGGCAAAACTAAAAATGAAATGCCTAGAAACACTATTAAACATCATAGACTTTTATGTTAGAGAGATATACCTCATATATATGTTCTGCGTTTGTCAAGATGCCAAGTTGAGAGAAAAGGAAGTACCTTAGGAGGTATTGCCTGATTCAAGATAAGGTAACAATTCTGCCAAGTTCCATGCTGATGAGTGTGTCCACATCTGCTGATGAGTGTGTCCACGTTGTCCGGCATTTAAAAAATAAATCAATGACTTCGGACGTGTCCGGAGGTGTCGGTAGGTGTTGGACACGTGTCTGGAGGTGTCGGTACATGTTGGACACGTGTCTGGAGGTGTCCGACATGTTTTCGGAGGTGTTCGACACGTTTCTGGATGTGTCGATGAGGTGTCGAGGTGTCAGTAGGTCACGGACACAGGGTCCGATCGACACTGACACCGAAATGTCACAATTTGGCTTTATACTTGTGGACACCTCTTCAAGAGGTGTCCGGCACCTCTTCAGGGGGTGATGGACACGGCGTCCGGCATTTAAAAAATAAATCAATGTCTTCAGACATGTCCAGAGATGTCGGACACCATATCGACACCCTATATGAGGTATTGAGAATTGAGATTGTTGACTGTGCATTGAGAATTTGAGAATTGAGATTGTTAACGGAGGATGTGGCCCAATTGGATTGAAATATCTGTGAATTAGTTGAATTGTTGGTTGTTAAATTTAGGTTAATTAGGTTAACGCGACATTTTTAGCACCCCTTAGAATCTCATCGTGGCTTCAGCATTGGCTATAATTAGCCCTAATTAGTCTCGATTAACTCTAATGAACCCAATTAACCCTAATTAGCTCTAACAAGTCTAAATAGTTTTAATTTACCCTAAGAACCCAATGAAAATTAAATCAGCTGTAATTACTCCAAATTGATCCTAATTAACACCAATCAGTCCAAATTAAACCCTAATTAGCCCTAATTACTCATATCTTGTAGACCCATCATTAGATTAATTAAACCCTAAACCCTAACACGTAACTAAACTCTGATTACGCGCCTAAGTAGTCGTAATTAAGCCTAATAACCCAATTAAGCCTAATTAGCCCTAATTAGGACTCATCAACGCAACTCCGCACAATTAAACCCTAATTAGCTCAAAATAACCCTAATTAGTCCTAATCAACCCTAATTAGCTATAATTAGTCCAAGATAGTCCTCATTAACACTAATAGTCCCCCCCCCCCCCCACCCCTTTTGCAGAAGATGGAAAATAGGGAAGTTACATAAAATACCTTTACTGATGTATTTTTCAGTCAGTGAAAATCGAACTTTACGGATAGAACACCATAATCCGTCAATAGTCTTTTAGTGACATAGTTTTTGCCGACGGACTTTTACTGACGGACGTTCTGTCTGCAAAAGTCTTTAGCAACGGAAAAACAGTCTTTAGCGGCGAAAAATTCCGTTGGTAAAGCCTTTTATTTCTCGTGGCGATGCCCATAACATCAACTACATATGAGTTTTATATTCATAGAGAAAATTTTGGCTTATATTTTGCCACATAATTTTTGTAAAAGTTAACTATCAAGACTAATTAGATAAGGATGAGTGGCGATTTTAGAAGTAAATAGAATCCATCAATAGAAGTGTATATAGAATAGAACGTAACTGAATGGGGGAATTAAATAAGGTTTACAAAATTTACCCGATAGGACAAAATAGGATAGCTCAAAAACTCTTAGTAAGCAAATTATTAAACAACCAAAGTTTAAAAGATTATTTAAATAAAAGCGTGCCTACAAAGTTAAATTTATCTTCAAATAATATGTATATTAATGTTACAATCTAACTTAATGACTTAGGGTTTCATATGATTTTGATTGTAACTTAGGGTTTCATAACCTAATCAGCCAGATATAATTTTTCATCCTCGAAATATTTAGCTAATTCCTATAATCATTCACATATCGATGCCTCAAGTTAAACGACATAACCACTATGCTTTCACTGCGCATTCTGATATCTAGCCGCTAGTAAGGTTCGACTAAGTCACAGGAGTTTTTCCTAACCCTATAGTCCAAAACTTAGGCTTTCGCTTACAGGCTTCTATAGTCTATAGAATCATATACCTAAGTTATGATACCAACTGTAACATCCCAGAATTTTCCGGAACGTTAACACTCGCTCGATCATTTACACTAAGATAATACTATCTCAAACTCAACCAAATAATACCATCAATCTGTCAGAGCAACTATTCGTCAATCAAACTATACTCTCAATTAACTATCATAATTGAAATACCAAGTCTAAGTCTAAGATAATTTAAACAATAATATTTACCCACGCATGGGTTCTAACTATCAATACTAAACTTAAATTTAAATTCCTTAGCTAGCTCGGCTGTAATCCATGCTCAGGTAACTTACGGCTAATGCTGGCTATCACCTGCAGAAAGGAAGTCAAAGGAGAGTGAGCTTTCGAGAGCTCAGTAAGGTCGATCAAAGATTTAAAAACAGTAAAACGATTTGGACGAGTTTTCATATAAAACTTTTTAAAGAGTATTTTCATTGAAATACAACATTTAGTCAAAGATGAACAAAACGAACAATTTTACATTGAAGTCCAATAACATCTTTTTGAGAGGTTTTGCTTTTGATGAAATTACTACAATACGATATAAACATAGGGATGAGTATTTACGTCAATCCCTTAAATAATAGTCATTTGAAACACTTCGAGCATAATAAAGCATGAATGGATAATATTCAAAACATTTCAAGTGAAATAAAACATAAACATTAAACATTGAACATGAGCAGTACAGAGCAAAGCCACGCCGGCAGTGCTCGATCGCTTTACATATGCATATGTAACACTGACTAGTCCATCTAGGTACTAGTTAACCCAACCAACAGACCATCCTTATAACGCCAACAATACAGACCATCCTTATGGCTCCCAATTTACTAACTCATGTCAACATTGAGAAGCAGTAAATAGATTTCAAAACATTTTATGATGACTGAATCGATAAAACAGATGAGAATAAACAAAGAATTCCAATCGATCGCTAGAATGTTCAAGCTAGGGTTTCATGGACAGTTTTAAAAACATTTTTATATCAATTAATAAAAATCAACATTTGATCTAGAATAACGAAATAGGGTTCGGATAAAATTCCTTACCTCGGTCCAAGCTATGCAATGCTACCAACCTCGATCAATATTTTTTGAATAAACCTAGATTGGCAGTTTATTAGTTAGAACATATTTGATGTCAAATACGCTATAAACCCAAATATCAACTACCCACTGCGTACCCACTCTCTCCGAAATCACGCACTCAAAACAGTTATAGTACACGGCCAACCTAACCGAAAATCTTATACACTCCTTAACGTGTACCGACACTCTTGAATTTATAATAATTTACACTAAAATATTTTTATATCTTAAAACAATATTAAAAGTCAAAATATGAATTTTCTAAATTTGTGAATATTTTCAAATTAAAATAATTTCTTTAAATACAATAAAAAACCAATAATTGCCATAATTACTTCCAGTTGCAAAATAAATCCCATAATGTTTTTTTAACAACTTTAAAATATGTATAAAATTTATAGAAATTTAAATCAGAAATAAAAATAAATTAAAACTAATTTTAAATTATTCATTTTGCTAAAAACAATGCGATACGGAAACCATGGCAATTAAACTCCAAAAATCATAAAATTAGAACTGAGTTTTATTTATACCATAAAGACATTACTAGAATTTTCTCTGGAACATTTTCAGGGTTTAAAGGCGTCAAAATAATTTTACAAATCTGAAATTACAGAAAATACTAAAAATTCATACGATCTCAGAAAATTATAAAACTTTGCCAAGAATTCTAATATGGTCTAACGTATTATACTGAAAATTTTCATGTGCTAATGATAAGTGTGCATTAACATATGCACATGCAAACTTAACGTCAAACTCGATCCGCATTTCCTTTCCTATCTATCACATCCCACATAAAATCTCACAACCTACTCACATCACAGCTACTGCCTCGTGGTAGTAGCTTCTTCCTCTCTCATACATACAATATACTCACACACACAGGCCCATTTGCAAACATGCATTCAGCACCAACATAGACACTACCTACCTTGGTTTCCTTCTTCCAGTTCATATCACATAACAACTCACTCTCATACTACACACTACACACTACACAGGTACACACACTCATGCACCTCCCTTCACACACGCAACTCTACCCCCCATTTCACTCTACACACACATGCACACGTGAACACTCAGCTTCCATTACAGCTCACGGCATGAATCTTTAGCCTTTCACCCCTCACAAATCTTTACACACACACACTATTTACTACACTTTCTTCCTAGCAGTTTCCCCACTGTTTCCCCTTACACATAGAACCCACTTTACACCCAAACACACAGACAATATCACAGCGATAACCCACTGTCATCCCTCTCTCTTTTCCTTGCAACTCACATACTCACTCATTCACACAGGCAAAACCCCATTTTTCTCTCGTTTCTCCTTTCATCTTTTCCAACATTCTCAAACACTCCATGAATATCTATATGAACACACAGCATATCTACTACACGCCTGAACACAATTTATATACATATATTCATCACCCACTAAACACAACACCCACACTCACGTTTGCACACAATACCCATTTTTTTTTTTTTTGGTAACCCTTCTACTTTCACACCGGTAATGGGTATTTGCTCCCATAACCTATACATATTCCACCTCTTTCACCAATCCCACAACTTGACCCTACACTCACATTCTTACCACACACAAGCACACCCACTACGGCAGCCTCAAATACGCAGAAGGCATCACAGCTACTGCCGTGAGGCAGTAACTGCTTTCTTGCCCAGCACCCCCATATGCACAAGCCGGCCACAGCAGCCCTTCTTTTCTTATTTGTTTACACCCTTACGTACACATAAACACACATCATCCGCACATCTTCACGATGGTCATGGTTGCCTACCTTCACGGCAACAACCCGGTCTTCCCTTATCCCTTCGCGTACGACCTGTAAATATACGCTAAGCACACATCCACATGCGTATACCCTTCACGGCATACACCATTTCACACTCTCATTGCATCCACCCTATACACAGTACCCACATACACGTCTACACCATACACACATATATACAAATGCACACATACAATATTTCACAAACATATATATCCAATCCAGTTCGCTCTCTCGCTGGATCTCTCCTCTATTGACGTTAACCCATGGCTGTCCCTTAAACCGTTAAATAATATACATAACAAGAGTTAGGAGACTCACCGGAAAAAAAAATCCCGATCGCTAGATAAACTCCTTGATCTCTTCCTTGTCTCTCTCTCTCAGAATCTCACTATCTATCACTCGAAATAGGTCTAGGGGCTTAGAGTGGCTGCCCAGAGACCACGCTCTGTATATATATACACATATGTTAAAAGAAAACCTAATTGGAAAAGAAAAGAAAACCCTACACGTCCATTTGTCGCTAAAAACTTCTAACCCAAACTTATCATTGCGAAAATGGTCTAATAATAAAATACTTACGATAACTATATGTAAATAATTATTAACGGCTATTACACTAATCCGCTCCACTATGTGTCGCTATAAGCGGCCACGTAAAAATATCAACGCTAACTACAAGGAATTTTGCCGCCAAAAGTTCATAAAATATTGTTTCGCTAATTGCCACTAAAACCTCAATCAATGTCATTTTGTATTTGCTATCATTAAGTTATAACTTACGAATTTCAAAATTTTGTCATTAAAGATAGCCGTTAAAATTTTGATCACACTAATCGTTACTAAAGGTCTAAATAGGTTTTCATATAGCTACTATCGTTAAATCACAACGTCATTACAGTTTTTAAACATTATTGCTAAAGACAACAAAATTTAATGCTCAACAATTCATCGCTAAAGACCAAAAATATTAACAAGGATTTCTGGCGTAAAACTAGCCTCAAGATTTTAGGGTGTTACATCCTGTCCCCTATGTAACGAAAATTAATGGTCGCTAAATGTTTTTAGTTAATTTTATTTAGTGAGGCTAAAAAAATCGTGCTAAAAATTATCGATAAAAGTGTTAGAAGAAAAGTCACTAGCTACATTTACTAATTAGTAATTGTCACTATTTACGGGTTTGGAGGAAGATTCCTACCATCCCAGCAACAGCCAAAATTTGTTCGTTAATTATAGGGATAAGTACATTTGAGTACCCCAAAATTACGCTAAAATATCCCTTGAAATCTCAAGTTTTCAATTTTTACATGTCAGGGACTGAAGTTTCATTAGCCATTACTTAGTATTTCTTTCCATAATCCTAACTTTGGACACAAAACCGTTCGGGGCAAAATCGCCTGTTTAGATTTGATTATTTTCTCCTCTCTTTTGTTTTCACTTCGTCTCCTACAACACCTTCCTCCCCCTGCCAATTCCCAAGCTCTGCCCACCACCATCACCATCACCACTAACCACCACTCCGAAAGCCAGACACCGCGCCCACCAAACCCAACACTGTCACATGCACCCCCCCTATTCGGGCACCGTGACACATACGCAACTCGCACACACGGACACGACACAAACAAACAAGACACACACAGTCACACGTCCACTTGCTCGCTGCTCCTTCCTCCAATCCCATTGCACTCCCCCCCAACATACACTCACTCGTACAAAAGTCACACCCACTCGTTTGCCCCCCTTGTCCCCTCACCTCATTCTTGTTAGCCACACCCCCATCTAGCCACAGATTACTGCCTTTACACCACCGCATAACCCTTTGCTCACCTGCCTGCACACACAAACACATACAAAGAAATACAGACACAAACACATGCGCGAATTCAAAACACAGTGCTTGCCTCGTACTTAGCCCACGGTGCTCATCTCGTACCTAGCCCCATCTTACCACCCTTCCACTACCGCACGACCCTACCTACCGACCCCCAACAATACACAACACCCCACCTAGAAAAAACACGCACAAAAGATACATATTCAATACAAGAAATTTGCCATTTAGCGACAAATACATTCTCAACGAACAAGAATTCGTCAACAAAGATAGATAAATATCGACGAATACGGAGTTCGTCGAGAATAGTATTATATTTTTTGACAAGTTCTATTATTCATCAATAAAACTAATTTTTTATAAACGAATTAAAATTTTCATTGCAAGATGTTCAATGCACAGTGGCGCGGGAGTGGAAATCCATTTTGGCTGGGGGTTGGAAGTAATTTTCATAATTAACGACGAATTGACTTCGTCAAGAAAGGCAAAAAAAATTAGAACATCTTTAATTTTGCTCCTCATCTCTCTCTCTCTCTCTCTGTCTCCGTTTCTCTGTATGTCTCACTCCCCCACTCTCTTCTATGTATGTCTCACTCGCTAAGGGAAAACGTATCGCTGTCTTCTTGGTTGTCTATATCTCTTTTCTCTGTATCTCTCACTCTCTTCTCAATTGGTTCTGTGTATCTCTCACTCGCTAAGGTCAGATATTTTTACACCAAAATCGGCATAGTTTGGGGCAACAAAAGGTAGATTAAACTTACTTTCTTGGTAAGTTCAGCGTATATTCCTATTGTTATCATTTTCATCACTTCAATCTTAAGATTTCACTGAAATTCAACAAGCTCTGTGGTGCCATCATAGGATTCCCACGATTATTACTTTGACCCAACAAAACCTTAAATCTTTTCAGTTTGATGTTTTAAGGAAAATCATAAAACTAAAGAATCTCTGAAGCACCAAAAGGTGATTCTTTCTTTGAAACTCTGTGTGTATGTTTTGCTAATTTACTATAAATTCTTTCTATAGTTTGAAAGTTGTAGGAGCATTTCTCCTTTGACCTTGGCTCTAAATCTTACTACCCCTAAAATACACATCATTACAGGGTAACCTATATGAACACAGATGGCAGCATGATTTCAATTTCAAGTTAAGCAGGTAGATTTTGCTGTCGTTTTGATACATACTTGCTAGATTATGCATGCCTTCCTTTATGTAAACATTCACTATACCATATTGAACTTAATAATTAGGAGTTTTACTTCTAGAAAGCATTGGCTGGCCGGGATTGTAACTTTCACAATCGAGAGTTACTTTCTAGTTTTTTCCCGAGAGAAATTAAGGCCTTTCTAGGTAACATCTTGGTTTCCTTGATTCAAGGGCCTTTAAATGTGGTGTAATGTTGTATGCCTTTAGTATGCTCACTTATCGTATACATGTACAGTTCGTATTTTGGTACCCGAATATGCAATTGACATGACAAAATTAAAAAAAAAATGGAGAACGATAACGGGAAAGGTGTATTCATAATACTATCTTAAAGACAGTGTTTTCCCGCTTGCATCATAACCTAGAAACAGTAGGCAGCTACTAGAAAAATTGACTATAGGATATAATGCCTAACTCTATTTCTCTCTCTTAGGTCTGCATACTAAGAGAAAGAAGAACCAAATTGGAACTCTAATGTTTGCCAACAAATTGGAACTCTGATGTTTTTTGATAAAAACAAAAGAAAGAATATGATGAAGTATCGATGTATTAGTGGCAAGTTAGAAGTTGAAATTTATGTAGAACCCAAATGGCTGCCTATGAAGAAATGTGTCTCATGAAGAGAGTTTCCAAGAGACACCAATACCAATTTGTAACAAGTGGGACTACAACACAGCTACTCTGCCTAATACGAACAATTTAAGTAAGAAAAATAAATTAATTTGATTATTAATAGCATTCCCCAAATATTTTCTAAATAATAAATATGAAAACCTAAAGAACATGGCAATCTGTACAACATATTGCATAGATTGATATCCTGAACCTATGGTTTGTGCAAGGTCCAAAACCAAGGCAAAGGAGATAAAACCTTGAGGTTATGACACTCCATGAATATTGCTCACACTGTACACAAATTCATTTTGCACTTTTAAGGCAGCACATTATAGGTCATGTGCTTATCCCAGATAAGCAAGTGCTCATCCCAGATAAGCAAGTGCTCTAAAGCTTGTTCATGGAAAGCAACCTTGACTTCCACATTTGCAATGGAGAAGCCATCATAAGATTTTGCAACATCTCCTTCTTGCTTTACTAATTGCTAAGAGTTCATTCATAACAGATAGTCCAGCCTTACTCTGTTGCAAAAAGCAACAGTGCAAATGAAAGATGGAATTTTGTTAATAACTAGGTAGATAACCCTCACTAGTTCCAGATTTTATTGCACTGGAAATGAAACCACATTGACCTCAAATTATCTGTAATAATCCCATCTGCCTCAAGGTGTTGAATATTTTTTTACGTGCTAGTAGTTTAACTTAGTTGGAAGATATTCCACAGCGAGTTTACATTTTTTCACCATTTTCTGAATGTAGTGGTGCTTCATGGCAATATGTTTTGTCTTATCAGTCCTCTGTCTCTTAGTTATTCTGAATTCATTTTCTACATGCTCCAAAGTACCTACCAGTGCAGGACCTTTAACATTTGTATCTTTCTCAGTTACATTTTCAGCATGAATCAAACTATCCTGAGGATTTTATCTTCCCTGTAACCCTGAAGTTGAGCATACGTGTAATTTCTTCCTGCCATAGCATGATTGCATGTGATCTGTCGTGTGGCAAATGCCATTGATCATTGTCAATTATCTCAGCAACTGATTCTGCTTTATAGACCACCTACCACAGTTTCAAGGGTTAGTTTCCATCCCTCATCTAGTCATATCTAAACTTTTGCAATGTTTGAAAAGTAAAAACTTAATCTAAGAAGCTTCTACACTATCACCAAATAGGGTTCATGTTGCATTGATGATACTGTCTTAATTTCTAGGCATAATATGTGGTTTTTAGTTTTGTTCAGGTTTATGAAAATTATCAAAAGCATAGGGCTTCTAACTCTCTCCAGAATACCACTTCTTCAAAGCAAAACTATAAATAGTATCTTTCTTTCATCCTCTCTATGTATTCCTTACTAGACTTCCTTATTAGGGATGGTGAGATTGTCTTTGTATTTATGAGAGACCTTGTGCTTTTTGATATGTGTCTGATCATATTGATTGTGCATGACATGAAAATGCTAGAAAGATAATGGTCATTTTATGTAACTTATCCTTCTAGAAACTGGTTTGCTTTTTGAAATGTCTTAGTTCTTCCCTGTACTTTGCTTTTCTCTTATTTTCTGGTGAAATTGTGATAGGGTGTTGAAGATGGATAGACTTGGATGTCAGTGAATTTTAGATATTATGAAGAGTACAAGCTTGGAGTAAACCAGTTTATGCAGTTTGTTGTGTCTAATATGGGTAGTAATGCTATGCTAGCGTGTCCTTGCCGCAAATGCTTGAATGTTAACAGATTATATCCATCAGTGGTTAGAGAACATCTTTTTGATGATGGGATTCAGTAGAGGTACACACATTGGGTATATCACGGGGAAAGGTATGATAGTAGATCAAATAGGACCTCTGATAATAATGATAATGAGAATGGGAATGGCAATAATAGAGACATCAGCGACAATGGTCAACAAGAAGGTGATATGATAGATGAATTGATTAATAATGTATGCAGGGAAAACTTTATTCAAACATAACCTTAAGAAGGAACTTAACCAAGGTATGAAAATGAAAGTAATACATACAACTTAAATAAAGATGAAGCAGGAAAGTTCTATAAACTCTTAAGGGAAGCACAATGTGAGCTATATCCTGGCTGCACCTCTTTCACAACATTATCCTTTATCATTCACATGCTTCACTTAAAGGTCTTACACAAATAGAGCCATAAATCAGTTACCATGATGCTAGAGTTATTAAGTGCGGCTTTTCCCAATTGCAAAAAGTTTCCTAAGTCTTATTATGAGGCTAAAAACATGTTGCGGGGATTGGGGCTATCATATACAGAGATCCATGCATGCAAATATGATTGTGTTCTTTTTTGGAAGGATAATGCTGACAAAGATAAGTGTCCAAAGTGTGGGGAATCTAGATGGCAAGCTAATAATGGTAAGGGCAAGAAAGTTCCCCACAAAATTCTTCACCATTTTCCAATTAAACCTAGGCTAAAAAGATTCTACATGTCTAAGGAAACAGCTACTAACATGATCTGGAATAAAGATAAATGACTAGATGATGGGAAAGTTTTAAGGCACCGATCCGATGGCATAACATGGAAGGAATTTGACAAAGAGCATGAGTTGTTCACACAAGAGGCTCGAAATATTAGGCTTGGGCTAGCAACTGATGGTTTTAATCCATTTGGTAACATGAGTACATCTTATAGCATGTGGCCGGTAATTCTGATACCATACAATCTGCCCCCTTAGATGCTCATGAAGGAGCAATACATGATGATGTCGTTACTTATTCCTGGTCCTAAGGTGCCAAGGAAAGACTTTGATGTCTACATGCAGCCACTTATAGATAAGTTAAAAGAACTTTGGGAATACGGGCTCCAAACATATGAGGCTTTTACTAAAGATAATTTTTCAGATGCATGCAGCTGTGATTTTGACTATACATGACTTTCTGGCATATTCATATTTTTCATCGTGGAGTATGAAAGGGTACTTAGCTTGTCCCACATGTAATGAGAATACAAGTTCACAAAAATTGAGGAGTAAGATAGGTTACAAAGGACATCGTCGACTCTCAAATGAGTTGTTTAAGCGACAGAGAAGGTAGATGGAAGTACTCAATGATTATCATTGTACCATCTAGTATCACCCAGATAAAGTCAATGTTGTTGCAGATGCACTAATTAAGTAAGAAAAAGTGCAAGTTGCTAACTTAATGGTGAAAGAGTGGAAGTTGATTGAGCAAGCTTGTTATTTGTGACAGAGTCAGGAATTAATCTTGCAAGTTTACAAGTGAAACCAGTGTTATTATAGAAAATCCAGGAGGAAAAAAAGAGATTTAGAGTTGCAAAGAGAAGTGAAGGAAAAAGATGGAACCTTTAAACTTGAGTTTTCCGTGGATATTAATGTTGTTTTACGGTATAAAGACCGAATAGCTGTGCCAAAGGAAAAATACTGAAAGAAGCCCACAAGGCAAAGTGTACAGTGCTCCCTGGTGGAACGAAGATGTATCGGGATTTGAAATGCAATTACTGGTGGAATAACATGAAAAAGAAATAGCACACTTTGGACATTGTTTCAAGATGTATTGTATGTCAACAGTAAAAGCCGAACATCAACGACCAGAAGGTCAATAGGAACCGTTACCGGTATCCGAATGGAAGTGGGACCATATAACAACAGATTTTATTACAGGATTGACAAGGACCCGTGATGGGCATGATTCGGTATGGGTGATTATGGATAGATTGACGAAGTCTGCTTATTTATTACCTGTTCTTAAGACGTACTCATTAGATAAATTAGCCCGAGTGTATGTACAAGAAATAGTTCGATTTAACGGAATACCAGTAAGTGATAGAGATCCAAGATTTACATATCATTTTTGGAAAAGTTTGCAAAGTGAATTAGATACAAATCTAAAATTTAGCACAACATTTCATCCTCAGACTGATGGACAATCTGAGAGAACTATTTAAACATTGGAGGATATGCTTCGTGCATGTGTGATAGATTTCAAAGGAAGTTGGGATCAATATCTGGCATTGATTGAATTTGCTTATAATAATAGTTATCATGCTAGTATCGGTATGGCACCATATGAAGTTCTATATGGACGAAAGTGTGGCTCACCAACTTGTTGGAGTGAAGTCAGAGAATGGAGTTTCATTGGGCCACAAATAGTTCAAGAGACCACTAAAAAGATTCAGCAAATTCGACAAAAAATTTTAACTACTCAATGTTGACAAAAAAGTTATGCTGATAACAAACGAAGAGAGTTGGAATTTTTAGTGGGAGATTTTGTATTTCGCAAGGTATCACCATTGAAAGGAATAAAGCGATTTGGAAAGAAAGGCAAGTTGTCACCGAGATATATTGGCCCTTATGAAATATTAGATCGTGTTGGGAATTTGGCATACCGAGTTGCCATACCAGTATACTTAGAAGGAGTACATGATGTGTTTCATGTTTCTATGTTGCGAAACTATAAACCCGACCCATCTCATGTGATAAGTAAGCCCTGAGCCAATATCAGTCCAATTAGATTTGTCATATGAAGAGTTGTCGATGCAGATTTTAGCTTGTGATGTGAATGTTTTGAGGAATAAAAGCATTCTATTGGTTAGAGTTTTGTGGCGAAATCATGAAGTAGAATAAGCCACGTGGGAAAAAGAGGAGGATATGCGAAGAGATTATCCGCACCTATTTGGTAAGTTTAAGTTATGAATTTGGGGACCAAATTTTTTCAGGAGTGAAGGGTGTGAGAACCCAACAATTTATATGCTTTGATTACATCTTTAAGTATGATTAGATGCATCACACTCTACGTGAAAATGGTTATGATGAACAATGCATGATAACATATTTGAATGTATGTTTAAATGTTAAACACCTTGAATTAAGTAAATTGTCTAAGAAGGTTGAACGAAGTGCTATAAATGCAAAAGAGTATGTATGAACACTAATGCAATCGTATTTGATGTTTAGAAACTTTAAATGATCACTTGGAATGACCAAATATATATATTTTGAAGAGTTGGAAACGAAAATAGTGAAAACTCTAACTGGGAGTAACCGATTGTCGACCGGACTGCCTGTGAATTATTTTGCTTTTTTGCAATGAATTGTACCACATCGTGCTTGTGACGTGTCAACATATTATCGCGACACGCCGTGGCACTTCTTCCTATTAGTTCTCTATCCAGAGAATAAAGTGGTCCACATATACGATAGCCTAAGGGAAGAAGGACCTGGTCGGCAGCTGGCGCAGATGTACTCCACGTACATCAATGCGGTGGTTAGTTATATTTCTTGACCTTCGCTCATAGTCTATTCTTCTTGTTATGAATTGGGCTTGATAACATTTTTTATTATTAGACGTAGACTACTGTCATTCCACTAGCATGCCGACATTTTAAGGGGGAAGCCATCACGAGCAAAACAATGATAGAGCCTTGGACGGTGGCGATGATACAAAACCGACCAAAGCAATATAACAGTGGTTTGAGCCTTGTCGTGCTTGCTAGGTGGCACCTCAGTTAAGACACCATTGTAGTCAATCGCCACTCCCTCGTGCTAGCCTTCAACAACCAGACCACTATTTTGAGTCGTACGATGACTATCACAATCTTTTGTGTGAAACCTAACATTATTTTCAATATAAGCAGGATATCACTTCCACCGTACGTCAGGCCCGCATGCAAGTGCATATATAACATCGGTATCTTCAGGTAGTTTCTCATTGTATGACTTCATTATCTAAACAAATGACATGAAACACTATAAGTATATAAACTAGAGATCCTCAAAAGAGATAAAAAGGCAACCTATTCAGTAACTTACACGGTTCTTAAACCAGTTTGGAAACTCCTCTTGATGCCTCCTAGTTACATTAAGAGAACATCAGTTCTCTGACTCTGCCTTGTGCTCACTAAGTATTAAACATACAAGTATGAGACTCCAAATACCACTGCATTTTTCTAGTTCTTCGAATGGTATGAATTCAAGATTTGAAGCACCAATTGGACGAACTACCTGTGTGAAAGGAAATGTTTCGTCCTCCTGATCCACATCCTGCCATCATAATTGCATTCTTCTTGATTGAACCTAGTCTCCACATAATTAAGATACATCAAACAAAATGTTAAGCATTCAGTAATAGAGACGGCCTCCGCAATTGAGCCTTCAGGACTAGCATTATTATTTACATACTGCTTCAAAGAGCCTAGGTGCCTCTTAATTGGATACATCCAACGGCAAGAAACTGGCCCCCAAGTAAGGCCTCACGTGGTAAGTGAACTACTAGGTGTACCATGACATCAAAAAATGCCGGCGGAAATATCCTTTCCAACTTACAGAGGATAAAGATGATGTCTTTCTCTAGCCTTTCTACATCTTCCACTTCCAATGTCTTAGAGCATAAAGACTTGAAAAACTCTCCCAATTCAACCAATGGACCATGGAAATCCTTGGGCAGGTATCCACGCATACCAACTAGGATCAGCCGTTGTAGCATAACATGGCAATCATGACTTTTCATGCCGGATACCTTGCCATCACCAACATTTGCACATCGTGATATGTTAGATGCATATCCATCTGGAAATTTAACTGCCTTTAAGAACTCACAGTATCCTTGTTTTTCTTTCTTTGTCAAGGTGTAACGCGCAGGTGGCATTGTATACGTACCGTTACTATTTGCCTGGAGATGTAATTCTTTCCGTATATTCATATCCTTTAGATCCTCTCTTGCCTTCACAATATCCTT
Organism: Escallonia herrerae; assembly: GCA_033070095.1. Taxonomy (NCBI): domain Eukaryota; kingdom Viridiplantae; phylum Streptophyta; class Magnoliopsida; order Escalloniales; family Escalloniaceae; genus Escallonia; species Escallonia herrerae. Next base: position 57,412 of record JAVXUP010003135.1, on the reverse strand, counting down.
TGCTTTTCCCTCGATATCAATTAAAGTCCCTAATACATTATCACAAATTTTTTTTTTGATATGCATAACATTGAGATTATGTCTTAACTTTAGAGTCGGCCAGTATGGAAAATCAAAGAATATACTCCTCTTAATCCAATTTAGTTCATCAGCTGTACCCTTTATCTTCTTATTGCTTGGATGCTTCCCCGGTCTGTGATGTGGAACATGTACCCACTGTTCTAATACATCACCGTCTGAATACTCTCTAGGTCTTTTTCTTTTCTCAAGCTTACCATTAAATTCATAGATCATGTGTTGGATAATTCATAGAAGTTAACTATCATGACTAATTAAATAAGGATGAGTGGCGATTTTAGAAGTAAATAGAATCCATCAATAAAGTGTATAGAGAATATTACGTAGCTGAATGAGGGAATTAAATAAGGTTTAAAAAATTTACCCGACATGACAACATAGGATAGCTAAAAAATTCTTAGTAAGCAAATTATTGAACAACCAAAGTTTAAAAGATTGTTTAAATAAAAGTGTGCCTACGAAGTTAAATTTATCTTCAAATAATATATTAATGTTACAATCTAAGTTAACGACTAACTTTATTACAACATAACTAGTATCTTTTTTAGACTTTCAATGCATATGTATCTTTCAAACATCAAGTTTATCCTTTCATATAACAAAATTTTTTTTAAAAGTGTTTCAAAGTGAAAATAAAGTCATAACATTTTGATATATTGTTAAGGTAGATTTAGAATGCTTAGGAGTTTAATGTGATACCCCGAAAATACCAAAAATTAATCTAACCGTGAGTTTGATTAATTAAGGGGTGTTATTTTTATTAAGTAGCAATATGTTGATGATGATTAAGTGATAGGTAGCTAAATAAGGGGTTAGTGTGGCCTTGGGGGTTAAAAATGTAATTTTGGAAAGTTAAGGGGCAAAAATTATAATTTTGGAAAAGATGATAAACGGGATACATATTTTCATTAAGTAGCATCATTTTGATGATAATGAGGTGTTAGGGGGCTAAAGGAGGGGTTAGGGTGATTTTGGGGTCAAATTGAAAATTTCTAAAGTCGAGGGGTCAAAATGCAATTTTGAAAATTTGAGGGGCTAAAGTGTAAATTTTGAAAGTTGCAAAAGGCGTCACAAATTGGGGAGGAGTCAGCCGAATGGTGGTCATCTCCTAGTTAAACTAAGCTGACTAAGTTCATTATATAATAAAATAAAAGGGGGATAAGATTGATGAGATTATAATATAAAAAGGAAAGTTTGGGGTAGAAAATGGAAATAATGGAAACTGAAGAACAACCGATGAACAGTAGCAGCAAAGAAGTAGCGGGAAGAAAAGAAAGAGAAGGAAAAAGAGGAGAAAAAGAAGGGAAGAAGGAGAAGAAGAAAGGGAAAACCTAAACCCATCAGGGTAATTCCTCGATCTTGAACCCTAATTGCGAAAAAAATTAAGAATTTTATTGAATAATGGGTTAATTTCGGCTGAATATATACATGGTGTATATATATGTGCTCTTTGGGTTGCTAGTGGGTATGATTGTGTGTGTAGTTGAATGAATTAGATGTATAAAAGTGTGGTGAGGACATTGTAATGTATTTGGACAATCTAAGACGGAATTAATGAGGAAATCCATGCGTGAGTGTGAGGAGTATGCACCCAGGCACGCAGCTGGTTGAAGGAGGAAGATGATGTGTGTGCGCGTGAAGGTGAACTAGTGTGTGTGTTGATGGGAATAGTGACTGTTTTTGTCACTAAAGGTGGAAATTAAGTAAACAGTTTAAAATTTGATTTTTTAAAAATAGTTAGGGCTTGTTTTAGCCAAAGTGCAAAAAAAAGATCCCAGTTATTTTTAGGAGACCAACATTGCGGAAAAATTTCAAATTTTTCCGAAGTCGGGAAGAGGGTGAACGGACGCGGGAAGTTTGGAACTTTACGGTGAAATTTAAAATATCAAACGAATGCGGTTTTGCGCAAAATTTTATGAGGACCCTAGGATGTTGAGAAGTTCCATTTCTCAAGATTTTGGGTCATTCTGAAGTCGTTAGCTATTTTTGGCCGAACGGGCTTTTAAGTGCTCGGTCCGGATACCGGTTGGGCGAAACTTTTATAAAATACTTTTTAGCTCAAGAATGAATTCAGGAGGCTTAAAATATCATTTTAAAGCACTTTTGAGATTTTTCTGAGGCCGGGAACCCTCAGGGGCATTTTGGTAATTTGTCACCGAAGAAGGGTATTTTGGTAATTTTCTGGTAAAGTTTTCCAAAGGACTTTTAGTCCGAAAAGGGTTGTAAAACACCTAAAAGGTTGTTTTGTAGCTGATTCGAGGCGTTGCGGTGATAGTGAACCCCCGGGGGCATTTTGGTAATTTGCCGCCCAGAGGGGGTATTTTGGTAATTTTTTTATAAAATGTTTTGAAGGACTGTTGGTTTGAGAAGGGGTGTAAGACACCCAAAAAGTTATTTTGAAGGGGTTTTGAGATGTTTGTTGGGGCGATGGCCGTCAAGGGGTATTTTGATAATTTCACATAAGCTGGGGGTTATTTTGGTAATTTTTCCCTTTAAAGTTTTCTAAGGGAATATTTGGGTTGTAAATGATGTAGTACATCCAAAAAGTAGTTTTAAAGCGGTTTTGGGGTGTTGGTGGTGTAGCGGCCATCAGGGGGTATTTTGGTAATTTGCCATGTTGGCGCTAAAGTTTTAGAACGCGCATAATTTAGCGTTCGGAGGGGTGGGAAGCGAGGAATAGTGGTAGTATGTCTAAAATGAGGGTTGTTATCGATAATAAGTCGACAAGGCTAGATTAAGGATCCGATTATCGGATCGAATTAACTAGCTGTCGTAAGATGCTATGAACGTTTAAGAATGGGAATGGGTAGAATGAAGGTGATGCAGCTCGTTGCGATCAGAGATTGCGAGTTGCTTCGGCTATAAGCCAATCAGGTAAGGACAATGCGGTTCGATATGCTAATTCATTGTTCGATTAGCATGCCATGTTGATGACGTGTTGTTGCATTCTTGCCGTTATGATTGGGCACCGGTAGTCATTGTGACCGGTATATGCATATTTGAATTGTGCTGTTGAGGACTTAGGGTAGAATAATTCCCTTAGTCCGCCTTGTTGATAGAATTTAATGAGGATGATGTGTGTCCTTGTATGCTATGGTTCGATTTGATTAGCATACCTAAAGTTGATGATGATGTTGTGTAGGGGTTATCGTGTGACTGTTGTGGGATGTCGGCGGTTATTGATAGCCGATATCTCTTCTCTGAGAACACCATTGAGGACTTGTGGCAAACTTCTCCCGAGTCCGCCATGTCGTTGATAATGATGTTGTTGAGGTCGTTGCGCGTTGTTGTGAAATGTCGACACTTATTGGTAGTCGACATTTCTCTTATGTAAGAATGTTGTTGAGGGCTTGCGGTAATCTTTTCCCAAGTCCGCCCTGTTGATGATGTCACGTTGAACTCATGTTGTTGGGTCTGAACACCGGTTGATCTTCTGATCCGGTATTCCTTGTTGAGCTGTGTTGTTGAGGACATAAGGTGGAATATATTTTCCCTTAGTCTGCCCCGTTGATGATTTCTTGTTGCTTGGTTGTAACGTGGTTAGGGAAAGCACTTTAAATGAGTTCCCTGCTTGTTGACAGTGTCTCTTCTATTTACTTGAGACTGAGATGAACATCCCATAAAATGGGACATCAATATGAGGAGGATGGCCTGTGAAACATGATCACTGGCAAAGAGGATGTAGGGCGCGCGAGTCGAGTCTGTCATGTCTGGTCGAGTCTAGTCTGTCGTGTCTGAGTTGCATTGCATTTGATTTTCTTTTGATGTTAATGACTTGTATTTTGTTGATGTTTATCTTTCAATTTCCTGTTTTAGTATTCACTTGCATAGTCAGTCAGTCAGTCTGTCAGTCTGTCGGTCAGTCAGTCCAGTCCATGAGGAGGTGGCAGTAATGCTGTTCTATTGGGCCTTAAAGCCGCTCAGTCTAACGAAAGAAAAATTATCGTTTGACAAGTTATGTTGATGCTGAAATTTATTGACTACTCTTGATTCATTGCTATCGTTGAGATGATTATTATTCCTCCGAGTCTTTTGAATCATTTGTACACGATATTCCTCGTGTTGTCTTTACTGGGCGATTTGCGCTCATTCCTTATGTTGTATTGTGCAGGCTGTAAGGTTGATCAAAGAGAACCCTCTAGAGAAAGGAAGAGAAACAAGTTAGAAAAGTTGAGCAAGAGGATACGTTGTGTGAGGTAAAGATTGAGCAGTGAGATCGATTGCTAAGAATCCTACGACTACAGTCGTTTATTAGGTTGTAAATGTTTGTGTTGTTTAGAGACTGGAAAGTCTTCCCCTGAAGTATGATGTACGTTTGTAAGGAAAATTTTGGAGTGTCTATTAATGATATTTGAGTATGAGGATGTAGTTGCTCCGTATTCAACACAGAATTTTGAATGTGATTATGATCGATAACTCAGTCCGGTGATGTCACCAGGGTTGAGGGTGTCGCATTTAATTACTCGAAACATCAAAACACCGTAGAAAAAGATGTGTTCAAAATTTCTCCAACATAAAGCTCGATAAATTTAACTAATGCTTCAACCACTATTTCTGTAAGCACTCTTGTTTTAGTGAAATTTTATGTGAAAAGAAGGCGAGGAAAAAGTTGACGTTGACTCACTGAATTAGAGGGTTAAACTATGGTATTGATAGCTATGTTATAAACCATGGTTAAGAATTTATCCATCGGGACATTCGGCCCATACCTTGCCACCCTCGCTTAGTCTAATACTATGTATGCTGATGACGTGGCGTTAGACAACCACTAAATATTTTTTAGTTTAAAAGTCAGTATAAGGCTGGGTTAATTATGAAAAACTTTTCTGTTGCTGGCTTGAGAAAATCTTCCTCCTATCCCCCGTCTGGCTTGAGAAAATCCTCCTCCTATCTCCCGTATAACGATAATTAATTGTCGCTAAATGTTTCTAGTTAATTTTATTTAGTGAGGCCAAAAATTGTATGCTAAAAATTATTGCTAAAAGTGTTAGTAGAAAAGTTACTAGTAACAATTACTAACAATTAATTGTCACTATTTAAGGGTTTCAAGGAAGATTCCTACCATCCTAGTAACAGCCAAAGTTTGTTCGTTACTTATAGGGTTAAGTATGTTTTAGGACTCCAAAATTACGCTAAATATCACTTGAAATCTCAAGTTTTCAAATTTTACACGTTAGGGACTGAAGTTTCATTTGCCCATTAATAAGTATTTCTTTCCATAACCCTAACTCTAGACACAAAACCGTCCGGGGCAAAATCGCCTATTTAGATTTGATTATTTTCTCCTCTCTTTTTCTTTTCACTTCGTCTCCTCCAACACACCTCTCTCCCCCGCTGCCAAATCCCAAGCTCCACCCACCACCACCATCACCACCAACCACAACTCCGAAAGCAAAACACCGCACCACCAAACCCAACACTGCCACATGCAGAGCCCTTATTTGGGCACCGTGACACACACGCACACGACATAAAAATACAAGACACACACTCACATGCCCACTTGCTCTCCCCTCCTTCCCCCAACATACATAGGCTCATACAAAAGGAGCACCCACTCGTTTGCCCCCTTTGGCCCCCTCACCTCGTTTCTCATCAGCCACACCCCCACCTAGCCATAGCTTACCGCCCTTGCACCACTGCACAACCTTCTGCTCACCCACCTACGCACACAAACACATAAAGAGAAATACAGACACAAATACATGCGTGAATTCAAAACACGGTGCTTGCCTCGTACCTAGCCCCTTTTTACCACCATTCCACTACTGCACGACCCTACCTACCGACCCCCAACAACACACACGCACACCCCATGGACAAAACACGTACAAAAGATATATATTTTTTATGTAATGTGATTGTTTTGTGCTTCTATGAGTGTGTACATTTCTCTCCATGTGTTTTGTGTGGGTTTGTGTCTCTGTGTTTTGTGTCCATAGGGGTGTGTGTGCATGACGGTGGGGGTGGGTGAAAGGTTGTGCGTTGGTAGAGGGGTGGTATGATAGGGATTGGTGGGGATGAGTGCTAATGGGGTTGGGAGGGGGACAAACCGATGGGTGTGACTGTGACTACGCACGCACGTGCGAGTCTGTGTGTCCCGCGGGCACGCGCGAGTGTGTGTTTCTTGCATTTGTGTGCTGCTCGCGGCGACCGAATAGAGGTGGCGCATGTAGCAGTCTGGGGTTTGGTGGGGCAATGTGTGGCATCGACATATTCTCGGAGTGGTCGTGGATGTCGCTTAAGGGTTGGCGGCGGGGGAGGTAGGTAGGCTGAAGAAGATGAAGTGAAAAATGGAAATAGAAAGGAGAAAAAACCCAAACCTGAGTTGAAAATTTAGTCCCTAACGGTCTTGTCTCCATAGTTTGGATTTGGACGAAAGTACTTAACAATGGCCTAATTGAATTTTCAGATACTGGCATGTAATAATCAAAAGCTTCGATCCTCAAGTGAGACAGTTGGGTACTTTCTAAAGTGCTAATGTGTACTTAACCCTTAATTATATTTGACACCAAACAGTTCGCACCTTGCTAGAAGATATTTGGAGGTTAGTTATCTAAATTGATAATGGAAGTTCTTTTGCGCAATGGTCTTGAATGACTACATAGTCGTTGCTAAATTTAGTTTAGTAATACTTTGTAGCAAGAGAGTAGAACTGACAAAAATGCCGCAAGAAATTAAAAAAATAACGAAGAAAGGGGACTGATAAATTCAGTCCAAGGTTATAAATTTAGTTCAGACCGTAGTATTCGCGTGAGACAAGATATGGACTTGCTGAGAACATCAATTATCTTGGAAATATTATACAAGCGATTGAACGTATGATTATGTTTTTTGACTAATTTAGTGGAGCCAACAAAGAAGCTTTGGTTTACATAGAGGTAATTGGTTATATCACTACAAGTTTTAGCGACATTGTGTACAAAGTCGTGAGGGACTTGAAACATCTTATCATTCTAACGCCAAATAATTGGAAATGTATCATATTTGGCTAGGGCTGCAACTTGGACGGGTCCAAAGGTCAAATGATGTCCAGTCCATTCTCAAAAACTCAAGCCTTTACCCAGCCCAGCCCCATATGCGAGACAAATAACATCTGCTCATGCCAGCACATGAAAATTTTGATAAGCAAAGGCTGAACATGAACTGCCCTAGGGTTGTCCATGGGTTCATATTACTTTTTATTTACTTTATTTTAACGCATATCAATTATCATTCAAATCTACTAATTAGTCATGATCTTTTGTTTATTTATTTTTAAGCGTGTCATTTACCATCGAAGTCTAATTGGGTCATGATAACAAAAAATAGCATAGTGAAGTCTGAAAATGGACGTAGTAATAAGTATGGAAACAAAGTTTCAGGAGAAAATAAAGAGAAAAAAAAAGAGAGAAGGGTTTCGAATCAATCTCATGAAGTTTAGTCATGCAATAAGAAACAAGGGAGAGAAAAAGAAGTGTTCAAAGGTCTTCTAAGTGCACATAGTTAGAGTATTTTAAAGACTAAAAAAAAACTGTATATCTTGTACACGTAAAATTAATAGAAGTAATTCATATCTTATATAAAAATTTGACAGGCTGGGTTCCACAGGGCTGGGCAGGCCTCGAAAAACCTTTCCTCATGCCTAACCCATAGTTTTTACGGGCTTAAATTTTGTAACTGTATCCACCACGGTCACTATAATACTAAACCCTTACCCATCTTTTTACGTACTGATATCGATTGTACACGGGTTGCCGAGTCTAAATTGCACCACTATACTGATACCGGGGCGGGGGGGGGGGGGGGGAATTAACCTTTTACTTATTTAAATCTTTAACCGTTACTAAGAAGTAGATGAACTAAATATTAAATTAGTCTTTCAGCAAGAGTCGTAGTGTGGAAAATCATTTGATGCGTGAAGAAAGATGGAGGAGAGAGAAGAAGCTTATATCCAGCGAAGTGAATCTGCATGATAATGAATTTTAAGTATAACATCACAAGTGGTAGCAAGCTAGCCCGACAAGATTGCGTAGTCTTCGAAGCCAGCCATTTAATCGGACGTAACGTCCAATATTAAAAAGCATGGGTAGCAAGTGGTATGTTAGTTTAATCCCGGAGTGTCCTCTGGCAAAAGCAAAGGACCTTTGCTTTTGGTTTTATTCTTGTTTTTGTGCTGGTGTAGTTACCAAAAATAGTTGTTTCGTCTCAAATTCAAATTCGCAGCAAAATATTCACTCGGTAGTATAACATACTCTTTTTTTTTAGTAGAATAAAAAATATATACCAAAGAGAAACATACGTAGTTACAATAATTACAAAGGCTTCCAAAGGAAACCCGCAAAAGGAGCCACGAGAAATACAAACAAAGCTATGCCATGAAAGAAAAACCTCACAGGCTCAGATAACAAAAAAAAATACTGCACGCTAACTTTTCGCAAACAATTCTTGCTTTCCTTCAAGCCAGGAAGCTAAAGCAAAGCATGGCAATGTTGAGGAGAGTTGCAGTACATAATCTGTGCCTCGGGCAATGTGCATAGTATGCACCATCTGACTGCTAGCGGTTATGTTACACAAAAGGATGTTGTAATTAGTGAAATCAGTGCCACCTCTCTTAATTACTAGCTTTTAGATGCAGAAGTAAGTCCAAATGAGGAAGCAAAATAATAATATGTAAGCAGTTCATTTTTACTAGCCATGTGATAGCAAGTGAAATAGCCGCTATCAACAGAAATGGGAGACGGCACCATAGCTTCTGAATAAGCACCTATAGGCACCCTGCTCGAATTGAAAGCAGTCATATCAATACCAATTGAATCAAGAGAATGGAACTCTGAACTCTACATAGTAATCGAGACCGCACAGAATCAAGTGGACAGAGGAAATGGGCATGCACGCATAGTTAAAAAGCACATAGGGATAAGAGGGTGATAAAAGTGCTCAAAACACATGGGAGTTTGCTCATTGCCGTTGCCAGTATTGACTCGAGTTGCAATTTTTTGAATCCGAGCTTGGAACGTGGGAGTACATCTGACCTGAAGAAACATGAGATTACTAAGCCTTAGAACGCGATTAGGTAATAATTGTTCCTTCCTGAAAACGAGGCTACACAGACCACACCAAATAACCCAAAGTAACACCAGTATCCTATAAGGGAGATAAAATCGTGCTGATTATGCAAAACGGGCTTGTAAAGCCAGAAGACTATCCAGTCTCTCACAAATTGAGTCTGAGGGGATCCATGATCCGGCCCCTAAGAAACCGACCCACATGTGCAAAGTTTGATTACAAGTGAGGAACAGAGGATCATGGGTTTCAGGATAGTGTAAATAAATCGGACACAATTCAGAAATCTGACGGTGTCGTTTGACTAAGCGAGACAACTAGCTTTAAATGTAGGAGTTGCAGTATAATATACTTGAATAGTGGATTGTCGTATGTAAATCATGGCAAACTTGATTGTGCCTAATCGCGTAGCTTTTCTATTTCCCAAAGCTTTTGAAATAGATTGATGTCTGAGCCAGTATAGATAATTACACTTAATGCGGTAAGATGTCCTAAAAGACCGATGAGATGTACCAAATTTTAAAAATTATTTTCAAATCACGTCTAAATTAAAGAAATTAAAATGCATTAAGGATCCATCACAAATCAATTTCGAATCATCTAAATCAAGTTAATGAATAGTGTGAAATTGGGCACCTTAGACGGGTCCGTTATGAATAGTGTGAAATGACCAAAATACCCTTATTTCTTTATTAGTTAATGACCCCATGTACTATACACGGTGTGCAATTTCCCCTCATCAACTTCAAAATTAACCACTAAACCCCCTTACACTTACAGAAATTGGGCACATTAAATGGAAACCGTTAAATTTAAATGACAATTTTGCCCATGACCCTCCCCCCTGCCCCCCTTCATTCCCCACCCGTTAGACCAGTCCCCCACCCCATTCTGCGCTACCAGATTCATTACAAACAAGGGATTGCTGCAATCTGCAAGCCAGTGGGGCTTCTTCATCGGCCACCAACCGACCGACGCAATCAACACCGGTAACATCAATCCCCACAGACACAGGCTATCGGCGTCTGATTGCCGCACATCCGTCCAGATCCCTGCCACCACGATCGATGACCACGTCCCCAAATCGCAGGTCTAACCTCCGTCGTCATTCCACCCCAATCCACAACATCGCGCCAAGCAGCGTCACATGACCACCGTGACTGGCTACACGCCGCTGGGGCTGCACCAGATTTCGCGATGACGTTGTCGCCACAGTCGCATGCGAGTAGCGTGTGTGTATGTTTGCAGTGGGTGCGCGTCTGTGTCTGGGTTTAGGGTATGTGTGTGTGTGTGTGTGCACGTGCGTGCATGCGTGCTGGGTGTGCGTGGAGTGTGTATGTGGGATTGAGTAAAAAGTCTGAGAGGAGAGAAAAATAAGTTGAAAGAATGGTATTAAACTTAAATAGGGTAAGGAAATAAGGGTATTTTGGTCATTTCACGAATATTCATAACGAACCCGTCTAAAGTGCCCAATTTCCGTAAGTGTGGGGGGGGGGGGGGGGTTTAGTGGTTATGTTTGAAGTAGAGGGGGGAAATCGCACACCGTCTATAGTACAAGGGGTCATTAGTTAATTACCCCTAACAGAATGGGCAAAAACGTCATTTACAAAAAAAAATCGTTAGTCAACGCGCGTGTTGACCACGCGCTGTTAAATTTAACGGTTTCCGTCTAAGGTGCCCAATTTCTGTAACTGTGGGGGGGTTTAGTGGTTAATTTTGAAGTAGAGGGGGGCAAATCGCACAATGTGTAAAGTAGAGGGGGTCATTCCCTACTTTCCCCTAAATTAAAAGGATAAAACACGGTTACAAAAATTGGGTGTCTACACTTCGATCCTCGTTTCTTCGTCGGGTCATCTTTTCTTTCTAGTTTTCATAGACTAAAAGAAAAAAAAATTTTCAACCTTTTTTAAAAAGTCAAAACAAAAAAGAAGTAAATTTTTAATTATTCACATGATTCAATTAATGCATTAATTTTTTATTATTTTATTTATACGTGTTAGTTCAAAAATGCACGCTCCTGCGCCGTACACCTAGGCTTCACGGACCATTTGCCCTTTAGGTGCACCTACGCCTTTAATATCACTGGTCGAGTTCAAGCTGCATCCGCACCACTTGTTAGGGCTAGCGGTCCAAATGGTGACGATGCAGTGAGCACGAACATCGAGAAGCCCATCCGGAGGCTTCAGCTGTAGCTTCCTCGTTAGGTATAACTATTTTTAGCTTGAACTTCCTTACTTATACTTAAATTTGTGGACCAACACGTTGCATGACTCTAAACCGGAGATCAAACAGAAATTTACTATTAGTGCGGTCGGCGTGTTAGTATTGTTTACCTTTGCACTTGATCTGTAATATTATAATGGGGTGCTTATTTCATCTTATTAATTTTGTTCTTGTTAACTTCATCGAGAATGAAACATCTACTGAATCGGCGTTATTCTAACGGGTCAATTTTTTTACCCATATGTGTACTGGAAAGAATGAGATATCGTGAAGTGAGAGGCGTTGTGACAGGAGTTTCTAGTATGATAATTTCGAAAGTTAATGTTATATACAATGTATTCTATGGAATTGATTAACTAGTTATGCTATTTTATAATGGAAGGAGGGCTTTGAGTTTACATCGCCGGAGCACGAGGCTCTGGAAAGTGGGGCTTACTTGCCCACACAGCATAACGTTATCGTATGAGGCTTTACGGATGCACTTGAACATGCCAAGAACAAATTGCCGGAATGTGCACCAACGGAAGATTGTAATCATTTTAACCCTCATTGGATCTCATCTGGAGTGTGGGCGCAGATTATTAGCAAATGGATAAATGATTAAATTTGGTGAGCTGAAAAGCAAGAGTGGGAGCAAAACAAATACAACCAAGATCCTACTCTCTCCAGATGGTCAGTGCTTCAAGATTTTATCAGACATGAGAATACAGCTGCATACCTGCATTTGAATGCCTAGGAGGTAATAGTTCTATCATACCAGAAAAAGACCCACAAGAGGAGATATTTTAATGATCAAGCATATCCCGTGGGAGAGTTCGTTTCAGAGGTTTCAAAAAATGTTGATGTAAGTTATATATAGAAGTTTGCCTATGAATTTTGGATGTGTTCATTGCTTTTCAATTGATCATGCATTAATTATATATGTTCTGTCTTGATTGTTTCATAGGCTGCATTTTCAACAATATTTTCATCTAAGCGTGCTTCCAGTAAACCATCGGGCTGCTTGAGTATGGGTGAAAAAGAATTGAGGCTGTGGTGTAGATTACACCAAGCGTGGTGAATAAGAAGAAATGGACTTATACGTTCCATCAAATTTTATGCACGGGCCGTGACGAAATCACCCTCATCCTCTACTACGCACGCACAAAGGCCAACCTAGCATGACGAATTTAATTTAACCCTAATATGATTGCACGCGCCTTGAAGGAGCCATGGCAAAATAGATGTCTTTGGCATCAAGTACAAATATATATATGTTCACGTTTATTTCAAACATATGAAAAAGAAACTACAAGTCCGTATGTTAATTATTATTAAACAATTACTAATGATGGTTCACGTACATTCTTTTAATGTATGGAAGAAATGCATCCAAACTGGATTTAAATTCAGCTCTTGCTAGAGCTGTATACGAGCCGAGTACGAGCACTAGCAGAGGTATGTTCAAACTCGTTTGTTAAGTTTCAGGTCATGTTCGTTTTCGTGTTCATTTAATCATCAAAATTTTGTTTAAACTCGTTCGCTGATCGTTTCATAAAACTCGTGTTCGGCTCGAGTTCGTTCGTTTATTTATATGAAACGAACTCGAACATGAAAATTCATGTTCTTGTTCAAAACAATTATTTACAAACCAGAACTACAACTTACTTGATCCAATTGTCTAACTGATTTTAGGATTTTCGTGTTTAAACTAATTTATACTATAATCAAGTAATATAACTTTTGGGCTTAAAACATGTTCTAATTAAGTTATTATCCAGACGAGTTGTTCACGAACACTTTAGAATGTTCATGCTCGGCTCGTTAATAAACAAACTCTAATATTTTGTTTATGTTCGATTCGTATATTATACAAACGAACATGAACCGATTTTTTAGGGAACGAATTACGAGCAGTTCATGAACAACTCGATTCATTTACAGCCCTAACTCTCGCTAGTAGGGCAGATGGTGAAGCAAAGGACGACGACTAGTGCCGCTATATACGATGACTAAATGTATTTAGCTCGGACTTATTTCAGCCCCCTACTTTACTGGTCCACTTTGATGACTCCAAATTTGAAATGCATTCGTCCCTTCAATTGGAAAAACTTTTGATGGTGTGAGATTGTACATATTTGTATTTAGGAGCCATGTGGATGAATTGATTGCTCAAAAATGTGGATGTATTGATTTGGGATAAATGTTGATTGTTTGATTTGGACTATATGTGGACGGATTGGTTGATTAAATAAGGTGTGAGTTGAATTACACAAAACAAATTTAGTTTTTTCAAATATGATAGAAATTATAAACGACAATTTTTTACTTTTACCTATAGGTATTCACCAACGAAATTCCGTTCGTACGAGTAGTTCAAACAAAAAAGTTTCTGCAATGGTTTAGCAACGAAATTCTGTGCAAAAATCCTTTCACTACGAAAATCTGCAGCTAAAAACCTAATTCTTTTAACGAATACTTTCAGTGATGCTCCGTCACTAATAGTCTTCCCCCTTCCCCCCCCCCCCTCCCCCTCCCCCTCCCCCTCCCCCTCCTTTGCAGAAGATATAAAATAGGGAAGTTACATAAAATACCTTTACTGATGGATTTTTCTGTCAGTGAAAATCGGGCGTTTACGGATGGAACACCATAATCCGTCAATAATCTTTTCACGACGGGGTTTTTGTCAACGGACTTTTACTGACGGACGTTCTGTTTGCAAAAGTCTTTAGCAATGGAAAAACAGTCTTTAGCGGCCGAAAATTCCCTTTGGTAAAGCCCTTTAATTTATTTCTCGTGGCGATGCCCATAACATCAACTACATATGAGTTTTATTTTCATAGAGAAAATTTTGGTTTATATTTTACCACATAATTAATTTTATAAAAGTTAACTATCATGACTAATTAGATAAGGATGAGTGGCGATTTTAGAAGTAAATACAATCCATTAATAGAAGTGTACAGAGAATAGTAGGTAACTGAATAAGGGAATCAAATAAGGTTTACAAAATTTATCCAACAGGACAACAAAGGATAGCTCAAAAACTCTTAGTAAGCAAATTATTGAACAACCAATGTTTAAAAGATTATTTAAATAAAAGCGTGCCTACGAAGTTGAATTTATCTTCAAATAATATATTAATGTTACAATCTAAGTTAACGACTAACTTTATTACAACATAACTAGTATCTTTTTTAGACTTTAAAAGATTATTTAGAAGTGTATAGAGAATAGTTGGTAACTGAATAAGGGAATCAAATAAGGTTTACGAAATTTACCCAACAGGACAAACAAGGATAGCTCAAAAACTCTTAGTAAGCAAATTATTGAACAACCAATGTTTAAAAGATTATTTAAATAAAAGCGTGCCTACGAAGTTAAATTTATCTTCAAATAATATATTAATGTTACAATCTAAGTTAACGACTAACTTTATTACAACATAACTAGTATCTTTTTTAGACTTTAAAAGATTATTTAGAAGTTTATAGAGAATAGTTGGTAACTGAATAAGGGAATCAAATAAGGTTTACAAAATTTACCCAACAGGACAAAAAAGGATAGCTCAAAAACTCTTAGTAAGCAAATTATTGAACAACCAATGTTTAAAAGATTATTTAAATAAAAGCGTGCCTACGAAGTTAAATTTATCTTCAAATAATATATTAATGTTACAATCTAAGTTAACGACTAACTTTATTACAACATAACTAGTATCTTTTTTAGACTTTAAAAGATTATTTAGAAGTGTATAGAGAATAGTAGGTAACTGAATAAGGGAATCAAATAAGGTTTACAAAATTTACCCAACAGGACAAGAAAGGATAGCTCAAAAACTCTTAGTAAGCAAATTATTGAACAACCAATGTTTAAAAGATTATTTAAATAAAAGCGTGTAACGACTAACTTTATTACAACATAACTAGTATCTTTTTTAGGTTTTAACTGCGTATGTATTTTTCAAATATCAAGCTTTTCCTTTCATATAACAGACTGTTTTTAAGTGTATCAAAGTGAAAATAAAGTCATAATATGTTGATATATTGTCAATGTAGATTTAGAATGCTTAAGAGTTTAATTATTCAAAACATCTAAACACAGTAGAAAAAGATATGTTCGAAAATTCTCCCACATAGAGCTCGTTAAATTTAACTAATGCTTCACCCATTATTTCTGTATGTACTCCTGTTTTAGTGAAATTTATTTATGTGAAAAGAAGGCAGGAATAAGTTGATGTTGACTCACTGAGTTAAAGGGTTCAACTAGGAGTTATTTCTTATCTTTCGTTTTTTTATTAATCCAGTATAAAAGCTTCATTAGAAGGAAAAAAGCAAGAGATGCAGTTACAAAACTGGGAGCATGCGCGCTCTGAAAAGAAGGACTAGACTAATAACATCAAATTGAAGTGAGACTTCTATGAATTTGGACGCATCAAATTGCATTATCCCAGTGATTTTATCCATACAATAAATCCACCACATTGTGACGGTGTTTTATCATCATTTATTTTTAATAATCAAAGAGACGACACATAAACCAATCCGGAAATAAAAGAAGAGTAATGAAGACAATCACGAGCCAAAATTAACAGGCTTTGGCACAAGCTACCGCAATGCGAGATGCTCACCAATACTTTTTCCTCGTAACTTGTTTAACTTTTTCGCTTCAAGGACATAACTATACTGAAGTGCTTTGTTCTCTCAAATGCAAGATGCTCGCCAATATGTTTAGCATACCTTGCATATAGATCATCCATTATAGAGTCTCCAAAATGATTGGCGACAATGGTTTCCGAAATGGCTCGAATTCTTTTTGCTACAATTTCACCACTTTTGTGCTTGTCAAACAGATAATCTTTATGATCGTCATTTTCACTGGCATCCCAGTTGACTCCAAATCCTTCCAGCCTAGTGAGATCAAAGGATCCCTCCTCTGTAATTATATCCGTTACTTCATCCTTGTAGGGTGTATAAACAGGCACATTGAATGAATCAATATCAGCCTCTTTAACAAGCCCCTACAAAATTCAATGCAATCATGAGGGAAATTGAATTAGTCAGAAAGGAAATTGGACTTATTAGAAGGGAAGAGGGCTATACCTCTGCTTCCATATCAAAAAGGGATTTCACTAGCGGATACCAAATGCAACAACAGTCATTGCTGGCGGGATCTGCAAGGCTCCTGGCAAGAAATGCTAGAACCACATTCCCACCAGGTTTGATTTCCTCAGCACGCAACCGCAAAAACAATGTGAAGTCCTTTTGAAATTGTTTCAAGTAGGCTTCAAATACATCGGGAGGACTCGTCTTTGACATGTATATGTTCCCCTTGTTATTTTCCAGCCCTTCGGGCACCTTTACATGTTACATGGCGACAACATTTAAGTACACAGAGTCACACCTGCAAGGTACATGTAGATGCATGGTAGGAGTAATCCAGACCCCTTTGCATCTTTTCCATTTCATTTGTCGTTGAATTACATTACAAAGCATTAGGTCACTTGGATACCTCTTTGTTTTTATTTCTGTTCAACCTTGTCGAATTGGTTTCCAGAGTGATTGTTTTTCAGCAAAATCTTGGCCAAAGTTAATTCTCTTGGAGATGGAAAACATGGAAAAACAAACGAGTTGGATGTAAAGCTAGATGCAAATTTGCAATTTGCAAAAAGGAGATCGAAACTTAACCAGATTCCTGGAATTGTTGATGCGCTAACCTGTGAGAGCCAATGAACGCTGTACGAAGAATAAACGAAGTCCACACTTTTGCTTGGGAAAACCCTCCCGTAAAAGGAACCCGGAACTCCAGATATGAAACAAGGCCCCAAACTCTCCCCTTTCTCCTCCCTCAGCTTGTCAAAGAACTCTGGCAACGACTTGAAAATGTCATTGAAGTCGTTCTGCGGTAGATCGTTTAGAGACACTTGAATTTCGGGCATTCTACGGTTGTCCTCCACGCACAAGCCATGTATAGTGTCAATAATATTGGAGACAACCAAGAGAGTGTTTGGTCCCGAAGAGCAGCCGAAGTCTGCTATAGTAAGACACTCCCGGAAGGAGTTGTTGTATATGTCCCTGATGGCGCCATCTAAAACAGGCTGGGTGTTGAGTATCACTGTTTTCTGAGACATGAGTAGGTTTGCATCAATTAACGATATGCACAACGTAGGACACAGATATCACGTGGGTGTGTTTGTGTTTCGGTTGTGTAATCGTCGCATTGCCGGTGAACACGAGGGTTATGTGTTAGTGTGTGCGCGTAAGTATGTGCTCGGTATGTGTGTGTACCTGAACAACAGAGTTGTTGGCATAACTAGATTCTCCGTCGCCGGCATTCATGTGCAGAACGCTTTCGACCACCATGACTAGCTATCTTTCCTTTTTGCAACTTCTGCAAGCCGATGAGTCAACAAAAAGAGGTCTTCAACTTCACCTTTGGTCACTCTCTCGTTCCCTGCCTTATAATAATGACTTTTGTTTTTTTTTTTCGGTTTTTTTCTTTTTTTGGCATTTTACTGGAAGGGGTTTTGGGGTCAGTGATCTGAGCTGATAATGAGAGTCCAACTTTGCGCAATGGTTTGAATGACTACTTAGTTGCAGTGATACTTCGCAGCAAGAGGCTAAAAGTGATAAAAATGCCGCAAGAAATTACCGTAACGGAGAAAGGGGATTGATAAATTCAGGCTAAGTTTGTAAATCCAGTTAAGACTGCACTATTCACGGGAGACAAGATATTGAATTAGTGGGAACATCAATTACATTTGAGAAATATGCAAGGGATTGCATGTATAAATTATGTTTTTTTCACTAATTAGTGGAGCCAACAATGTTTTTTTGACTAAATGGCAAATTCTGCAACCAGTGGCAGAACGAGGATTTCAATCCCGGGAGTGCAAAAAAATATCGAAGTCATTAAATTTTTTTATAAGTAAAATAATACACAAAAACTGAGTGCATTGATCGGATTATACACAAAAAAAACACACTAAAAGGCACGCAGTATATTAAAAACATGTGTTGTTGAAAAAGAGAGAGTCGTACCAAAGAGTTTATTCGTTCAAAATCGATCCCAACTCTCACCACAAGAAAATATGTATTTTACGATGGAGTTTTAGCGACGGAAGGTATTCCGTCGCTAAACATGTCTTTAAGCGACGGAATATACCGTCGTTAAAAATCCGTTGCAAAATACTATTACCGACGGAAGACACCGTCGGTAAAAGTATTTTGCAACGGAGTTTTAACGACGGACTTTTAGCGACGGAATTACCGTCGCTAAATATTTTTTATAAAATTAGTAATTTTGAGTTTTTTTTTAAAATTATTTAAACGACGGAATAAAACCGTCGCTAAAAATTCTGTCGCAAAAGTCTTTATAATAAGACATTCACCGACGGAGTTTTAGCGACGGTCTTATTCCGTCGCTAAAGATCCTCCATTTAAATTCAGATCTGGTTTCTTTCTCCCTCCCCGTTCTCTCTCTGAAATTCTGCTTCCACCCACCCACCGCCGTTCTCACCTCCGGCGACCCTTCTCTACGGCGACCCAGCTCCGGCGACACTCCCGTCCCCCACCCGACGCCGCGCCACCAAGCCTTGCACTCCGGTCGTGCCACAAAGCCCTCCACTGTCGCCGCGCAAGGAAACCCACCACTACCGCCGCACCACCAACGCCGGCGCCGTCGTACCCACCTCAAGATTTGTATGTCAATTGCCCTAAATTATCTGAATTTTTTGTTAATTTGTCTTCAATTTAGGTTACATGCCCTAAATTATCTGAATTATTTAGATTTGTATGTCAATTTAGGTTTAATTTTTTGTTAATTTGTCAATTGCCCTAAATTATCTGAATTATTTATGATGTCATTCACTTTGTTGTTCAGACGGATCTTGGCTTATTGAAGAACTTGAACTTGTTATCTCTAATTTTCCTTAATTCTTGACGAGGTAGGGAAGAAAACCATATTCGGTAGTTAGTCTGTAACACCGATATAGATCATGGTGACGCTGAAAGGTCATAGATTATGGGCCATTGCATGACATCAGGATAAGAAAGCCTCTGTATTGTTTATTCAATTCAACCGACCACTAAATTGAAGTAATTGAACCATAATTGAACCCTAAGTAAATCCTAAATTGAATGCCCTAATTGAATCGAACCCTAAATTAAACTAATTGAACCCCTAATTAAACCCTAAATTGATTGCCCCAATCTAACCGAACCCTAATTGAACCATAAATTGAATGCCTCAAATCAACCAAACCCTAAATTGAATCAATAGAGCCCCCTAATTGAACCCTAAATTGAAGTAATTGAATCCTAAATTGAATGCCCTAATTGAATCGAACCCTAAATTAAACTAATTGAACCCCTAATTAAACCCTAAATTGATTGCCCCAATCTAACCGAACCCTAATTGAATCCTAAATTGAATGTCTCAAATCAACCGAACCCTAAATTGAATCAATAGAACCCCCTAATTGAACCCTAAATTGAAGTAATTGAACCCTAAATTGAATGCCCTAATTGAATCGAACCCTAATTTGAACTAATTGAACCCCTAATTAAACCCTAAATTGATTGCCCCAATCTAACCGAACCCTAATTGAACCCTAAATTGAATGCCCTAATCCAACCGAACCCTAAATTGAACAAAATTGAACCCTAAATTGAATGCCTCAAATCAACTGAACCCTAAATTGAATCAATAGAACCCCCTAATTGAACCCTAAATTGAACCCTAAATTGAATGCCCTAATACAATCGAACCCTAAATTGAAATAATTCAAGCGCATCGGATATGTGAATTTTGAACATTTTTTTCCCATTTGAACATTGATCATTTGTTTGATAATTTTAGGTTGTTAATTGTGCGTTTTAGAATTGTGATTATTGATCTATGATTTTAGGTTATTAGCTGTGCATTTGAAGTAATTGCGATTATTAATTGATGATTTTAGATTGTTAATTGTGCATTGAGCATTTGAGATATTGAGATTATTGACGGAGGATGGGACCCAATTGGATTGAATGTGTGGTTTTTGTTAATTTTTATTGCATTGAGCATTTGAGAATTGAGAATTGAGGTTGTTGACGGAGGATGGGACCCAATTGGATTGAGATACCTGTTAGTTAGCGCAGACACGGACAGCACGTCTGATCGACGGTGTCCGACATTTAAAAAACAAATTAACGTATGCCGATGTGTCTGGAGGTGCGTGTCGGTGGGCATCGGACACGTGTCCGGAGGCTTCGGAGACGTGTCCAAAGGCGTCGGACACGTGTCAGTATGTGTCGGACACGTGTCCGGAGGTGTCAGACACGTATCGGACACCATATCGACACCCTATATGAGGTGTCAGAATTGAGATTGTTGACGGAGGATGGGACCCAATTGGATTGAGATACCTGTTAGTTAGCGCAGACACGGACAGCACGTCTGATCGACGGTGTCCGACATTTAAAAAACAAATTAACGTATGCCGATGTGTCTGGAGGTGCATGTCGGTGGGCTTTGGACACGTGTCCGGAGGCTTCGTGGACGTGTCCAAAGGCGTCGGACACGTGTCGGTATGTGTCAGACACGTGTCCGGAGGTGTCAGACACGTATCGGACACCATATCGACACCCTATATGAGGTGTCTGAATTGAGATTGTTGACGGAGGATGGAACCCAATTGGATTGAGATACCTGTTAGTTAGCGCAGACACGGACAGCACGTCTGATCGACGGTGTCCGACATTTAAAAAACAAATTAACGTATGCCGATGTGTCTGGAGGTGCGTGTCGGTGGGCGTCGAACACGTGTCCGGAGGCTTCGGACACGTGTCCAAAGGCGTCGGACACGTGTCGGTATATGTCGGACATGTGTCCGGAGGTGTCAGACACGTATCGGACACCATATCGACACCCTATATGAGGTGTCGGAATTGAGGTTGTTGAATGTGCATTAAATTTAGGTTAGTTGGGTTAATGCGACATTTTTAGCATGCACCCCCTGGAATCTAATCGTGGCTCCAGCGCTGGCTATAATTACCCCTAATTAGTCCTGATTAACAATATTTTAGTAAATCAATTAACCCTAATTAGCTCCAACGAGCCTAATTAGTTTTAATTAACCCTAAGAACCTGATGAAATTCAAATTAGCTGTAATTACCCCAAATTAGCCCAAATGAACCAAATTATGCGCATATTGATTGTAGTTAGCCTAATTAGTCATAATGTGCACTAACATAACCCAATTACGCCTAATTAGCGCTAGTTAGGACTAATCAACACTACTCGGCACCATCAAAACCCTAATTAGGACTAAATAACCCTAATTAGTCCTAATCAACCCTAATTAGCTATAATTATCCGAAACTAGCCCTCATTAACATTAATTAGCCCTAACATAACCCAATTAAGCCTAATTAGGCCTCATTAGGACTAATTTGGGTTCCCAAAACCGCCTGGTAATGTTCAAGTGTACGTGGTTCGATGTCACATGCAGTAGAGGAATCCGTGTTAGCTCTCAAGGGATTGTAGATGTCAATGTCAAGTCAAGACTTGCATCAGACGAGCCCTTTGTGTTTGCTAGTCAAGCTGTACAAGTCTTTTACGCGGAGGACGTCGCCAATCCCAAATCTCATTGGTATACAACTATCAAGTCCAAGAAATTGCCCGTGACATATGACAGTGAGCTAGACTCCTTTCAAGCTGACCAACCACGTGTCTTGTTCCCTGTTGAGGTCAACAACGAGGAGGACGATCTTCCTCTTCCAACAACACTTCTTGTGGGAGAAGAAGTCGTAGATGATGACGCGGAAGATGTTGAAAGTGTTGGAGATGATGTGACCGAGTCTACTGATGAAGAGGATGAATTAGAAGATGAAGAGGACGACGAGTCCCACGAAGAAGAGGGCGACGACGAAAGTGATGAAGATGATTCGCAAACTGAAAATGATTGACTTGTAATGTTGTAACATCACGGGAAAAATGTAGTAACATTTTAGAACTTGGTGTTTATTGATGTGTTTTTGCACATCCGTTCATATATATATATATATATATATATATAGTGCCGATGATGATTTATGCCTAAATTATTGTTTTTCACGTGTTAATGTCTTTGTATATAATCTATATGAAGTCAGATATGGATAGGATACGGGCTATTCGTGGCCGGGCTGGACGCCGAGCTGCTTCCTCCCCGGTTAGTCCCACCTCGTCATTGCCTACTGATGACGAGGCACAGAGTGATCGCGGACAGCCATCGGGGGCCCAGCCCCAGCCGTCGCCGTCACCGTCGCCCCAGCCATCTCCGTCGCCCCAGCCCCAGCCGTCGCCCCAGCCCCAGCTCGAGCCGTCGCCCCAGCCCGACGCAGATTCATCCCACACGCGCGTGCATTCTCCATCTTCCGTGGGTTCTACCTCAGGTATAGTTGATAACGGTGTTTCGTACATTTTTGCTAGCCTTATATTTGAACTGTATTAATGTCTGTGTTTTGTAGGATCTCGACGAGGCCGTGGTCCGACACGCGGGGTACGCATCGACCCCCAGCGTAAACAGAGAGTTACGCTCACGCAGGAGGGCCTGTAAGTACTAAAAATATCACCTCATGCCTTATGTTTAAAATTTTGGGGTGTTAATTTATATTTGAACTGTATTAATTAATTTAATTACTTCTTTGGCAGGATCCTGGAGAATATTGCGAGGACGAAGATCGGCGTTCTTGTGAAGGGCCGATTCTTCGAGCCACGCCTGTACTGGAAGGACTGGGATGCCGCTGCGAGGGAGGCCCTATGGGAGGAGTGGCTGGTACGGTGAAGTATTTTTTTCAGCGTTAGTAAATGTTAAATTACAGTTTGTTTTATGTTGTTAATTTGTGTTATTGAATGCCTTACAGGAGGGGTTCACGTTTGACACGCCTCAGCAGCAGGTACTGGGGCAGCAGGCTTTCTTTGCCTACATCGGCAAGAATTACCGCCGATGGCTCCACGATGCACGGGACCGGGCGAAGAAGGCGCTGCCCGCGGGTGCCCCGATGACGGACATGGCGAGATATCCCCCACATTGGATATCTCACCGTGTATGGGGGGAGATGATAGATCGGTGGGCTGCGGATCCAGGTTGGGACGCCAAGAGTAAGAGCGGGACTGAGAACAGACAGAACAAAGATCCGACGCACACGGGGGGGTCGGTGCCACACGACATCGTCCGACACAAGAACGCGGTCGAGCACCCGGATCTGGAGGACGATGAGGTCGTAGCTCTGACGTATAATCAGACGCACGTGCGGAAGAAGGACAAGGACGAGACGCACCGGGCGGGCGACTATATTTCAGATATTGCCCGGCGGATCGATGTGAGTCAATTTATTTAAGTTAATGTTTTTTCTTTCTATCCTCAATGTCTGTTTCGTTAATTAATGCCCTAACATATCGTTAAACCACTATTTTTGCAGGCCTCGTATGAACAGCTAAGGGGGTCCGAGCAGCAGTCCGGACAGCCATCAGCGTCCACTAGTACGGCTGCGAGTACTGGGGGGTTGAAGCGATGGCTGGATACGCCGGAGGTCGTGAATCGGCCGAAAGGCCGCATACGCGGCCTGCCTAGCACGACTGCTCGTGCCGTGATAGGAGCGTCCTCACCCCCTGCTGCCCCTCCACAGACACCGGCTCCTCGGCCTCAGTTGGACGACGAGGAGATCCAGCGCATTGCTACAGTGGTGTGCCGGATGATCAGGGAGCAGGGCACTGCTGGACAGGCCGCCCCGGCCCCGGATCAGCAGGATCCAGATCCGGGACTCGGGAACCCCTGATGAGCCCCTTCCCGTGCCCGTGCCCGTTCCTAGCTTCCCCCCCCCCCCGTGCCCGCCTTGTACTCTTCTCCCCTCTCCTAACCGGCTATATCCGGTTCCCGGCTTGTACATATATGAATTTTTTTTATTATAAATTTTTTTTATAATTGATTATATATATTTCTTTCTGTATTGATTATTGCGCGTTGTTGTTGAGATTTGAAAATTGTATTACAGGTTTGGGTAATTGAAAAATAAAAAAAAATTTCAAAAAAAAAATTGACTTTTGGCGACGGATTAATTCCGTCGCTAAAGTATTCCTACAATCAGTTATTTAGCGACGGAATATTCCGTCGCTAAATAAGTTTTTTAGCGACGGAATATTCCGTCTCAAAAATATAAATCCGTCGCTAAAGAATATAATTCGCGACGGAATATCCGTCGCTAATTAAAATAAATCCGTCGGTAAAAATGACATATTTAGCGACGGATTTAAAAATTCCGTCGCTAAACTATTAGTGACGGGCTTTTATACGAGGGATATTTAGCGACGGTGAATCCGTCGCTAATTCTTTTAGAGACGGATTTTTGGCTTTTAGCGACGGATTACCCCGTCGCTAAAACCCTGTTTTCTTGGAGTGTCTCTAATCCTCAAAATATTTAGTTGCAACCATGAACCGATGGGATTCTTTTGATTTTCCGGTCATTGGATATTGTTTGAACCAAAAGTTCACTCATCAAAGGCATTGCTCGTCGCTTAAATGGTTTTACTTTGAGTATACATCCGCCTCTATTCGTAGAATTGTAATTGATACTCTACCGTATTCAGTTCTAAGTAGGGAGGAAAAAATCAGAAAAAGAATTTTCCATAATGTTGATTGGATTTCATTAGTGCGACTTAGTGAATATTTTTAGATTTAGCAGACCTGAATTCTTTTACCGGTTGGTGTATATACACTGCTACACATATGTATCATGATCGTTGGTACTCTCTAGAAGTGATATCTAATTTTCAGTTTCACCTGTCTATTTTTGCTTTGAAATTCTTGATTCCTTTACGATCTGCCCTAACCAATTGACAGTGCTAATCTGCCCTCGTCTCGAAGTCATGATTTTTGGAAATGATATTATCAGAGCCTAATAGAGTTGTATGTTTTTACGTTGATCCTATTAGAGTTTGATGCCAATGAAAGTGGGTTCGTACCTACGTGGAGGTGCCACAAAGGCTGCAGTCCGCGTCAGCTGCCAAGTATGTTGATGTGAGACACAGCAAGGGCATAGACCAAGGGCTTCCCAGACAGAGCCTGAGGGTGGCAGTGATGTGAGGGCGATGGCGCAGGATGAATATACGACGACCGTCACAGTTTGATGCTTAGGTCCAGAGTTACGGTCTTGCATGTTTCTTTCTCTAGGATTCTAGAGTGAGAAAGTGAAAGTGTTCTGAAAATGTCCAACCCTTTAAATGAATTCTCAAGACCTCTATTTATAGATGTTGAGATGATGATATCATCACACGACATGTGGCGCTCCCCGGGAGTGACACGTCACCGAGGGATCCATAGCTGCCGGTGCTCCACGGACTGTCGAATCGCATATTCACCCGGTCTACCCCGCACAGCGTCGCTCTGTCTGTCTGGAAGGACTGGCTCCCACAGCGTCGGTGTGGCCAGAGAACCCCCTTGATCTAGCCTCCAATCCAAGCCCTTGCAGAGTCCCACAGGCCTGGCAGTGCGCGGGGAAGACCTGACGCCCAACTGCCAGGTAGACTAGGTGCGATGCCTTTCGAAGACCTACTCCCGTCTCGGAGTGACCCGGGGGTCATAGTCCATAGGGGTGTCGACGCAAGCCCCAGTGCCAGAGCACGTAGGCCAGTCACAAAGACACCCTGATGGAGATAGTGTCCCGGAAGAGTTACCTATCCCGTGGGTGAGTCCTTGTGTCGGATCACTCAGAGCGCGTCAAGGTAGCATCCCGGAGGAACCATCTTCCTGGCGGAAGGGGAGTTGAAGAGCTCCCTGACAGAGATAGTGTCCCGAAGGAGTCGCCTATTTTGTAGGCCGAGGTAGCATCCCGGATGAGCCGTCTGCCTGGCAGGCCAAGGTAGAATCCCTGGAGCCGTCTACCTGGCGGAAGGGGAGTTGAAGAGCTCCCTAACGGAGATAGTGTCGTGGAGGAGTCGCCTATTCCTTAGGCCAAGGTAGCATCCCGAAGGAGCC
The DNA here is from genome assembly GCA_033070095.1 of Escallonia herrerae. Classification (NCBI taxonomy): domain Eukaryota; kingdom Viridiplantae; phylum Streptophyta; class Magnoliopsida; order Escalloniales; family Escalloniaceae; genus Escallonia; species Escallonia herrerae. Next base: position 31,088 of record JAVXUP010003135.1, on the reverse strand, counting down.
ATCTACCTGGCCAGCCGAGGTAGCATCCCGGAGGAGCCGTCTACCTGGCCAGCCGAGGTAGCATCCCGAAGGAGCCGTCTACCTGGCGGAAGGGGAGTTGAAGAGCTTCCTAGCAGAGATAGTGTCCCGGAGGAGTCGCCTATCCCCGCGGTAAGTCCTTGTGCCAGAGCACTCGGAGAGAGTCAAGGTAGCATCCCGAAGGAGCCGTCTACCTGGCGGAAGGGGAGTTGAAGAGCTCCCTGGCGGAGATAGTGTCCCGGAGGAGTCGCCTATCCCCGTGGTGAGTCCTCGTGCCGGATCACTCGGCGCAAATCAAGGTAGCATGCCGGAGGAGACGTCTACCCGACTGGCCGAGGTAGCATCCCTGAGGAGCCGTCTACCTGGCAGAAGGGGAGTTGAAGAGCTTCCTGGAAGAGATAGTGTCCCGGAGGAGTCGCGTATCCCCGCGATGAGTCCTTATGCCGGAGCACTCGGAGCGAGTCAAGGTAGCATCCCGGAGGAGCCGTCTACCCGACTGGCCGAGGTAGCATCCCAGAGAAGCCGTCTACCTGGCGAAAGGGGAATTGAAGAGCTCCCTGGCGGAGATAGTGTCCCGGAGGAGTCGCCTATACCCGCGGTGAGTCCTTGTGCCAGAGCATTCAGAGCGAGTCAAGGTAGCATCCCAGAGGAGCCGTCTACCCGACTGGCCGAGGTAGCATCCTAGAGGAGTCGTCTACCTAGAGGGAAAGGGGAGTTGAAGAGCTCCCTGGAGAAGATAGTGTCCCAGAGGAGTCGCCTATCCCCGCGGTGAGTCCTTGTGCCGGAGCACTCGGAGTGCGTCAAGGTAGTATTCCAGAAGATCATTCTACCCGACTGGGTGAGGTAGCATCTCGGAGGAGCCGTCTACCTGACGGAAGAGGAGTTGAAGAGCTCCCTGGCAGAGATAGTGTCTCGAAGGAGTCGCCTATCCCCACATGATGTTGCACATTCAAGAGAGTGGGTCGAACATGTTCCATGACCAAGGCAAGGTGCGCATGGTGTGGTGAAAGGATGGACCGATGCAAGGAGCATGGTAATGTGACAGAGAGCCAAGGGGAACGACTGTGTTAGTGGCACAGCGCATGGGCGTGACAAAGTGAGTATGGTGTTCGGGGCACAGTGTGACGTCCAGGCTACGAGGGTCCCGGAGTGAGTCTGGGTGACGGGGGTCGCGGAGTGAGTTCCGGGCGACGGGGGTCGCAGAGTGATGTCTGGTTGACGGGGGTCTCGGTTCGGGCGACGTGGTAGCGGAGTGAGTTTCGGGCGACTGGGGTCGCGGAGTGAGGTCCAGGCGACTGGGGTCACGGAGTGACGTCCTGGCGACGGGGTCGAGGAGTGAGTTCCGGGCGACGGGGATCGCGGAGTGAGGTCCGGCAACGGGGGTCGCGGAGTGAGTTCCGGGCGACGGGGTCGCGGAGTGAGTTCTGGGCGACGGGGCCACAGAGTGAGTTTCGGGAGACGGGGGTCGCGGAGTGAGGTCCGGCGACGGGGGCCGCGGAGTTACGTCCGGGCGACGGGGGTCGCGGAGTGAGGTCCGGCCCTTTGAAGAGTAGTGAAGATGCTAAGTATGGAAGCCAAAGGCTAACCCCAGAGAAAGGCCAAGGCCGACCCCAAGGGGGAGGCCGAGGCCAACTTCCTTCGGTAGATGCCAAGGTGTGCTGACGGGTGAATGACGAAGTGCGACGGTTGGAGCATGATGAGCAGTCGCGCAAGGATGAGTTCTTGGTGACGAGGTCCCGTAGAAAGAGTGCGAAGTACACGTGACTTGAGCGTGCACGTATTGACCGGTTGGAGGCGTTGAATGTTGCATGTTGCTTGTGCGGACGTGTTATGCGAAATGGGACCCCAAGTGGGCCTTTGGGTGTGAGCAGAATAGGTTGGGAACAGAGTTTATGAAGAATTCCAAAAGAGTTCAGAGCACAGATATCCCCAAGTTCCCACTTCCCATAACACAAATCATTCAAATCGCAAATAAAGCAAAACTGAGAAAAAAAATATAAGGACATGCTAGAGAGGTGTACATCCATATAACCATATTGTAATGTGAAGTGTTACTTTAACTTTAAAAGATCGTCTTTTTCTTTTGTTGCTGCAAAACAGATTATAGGTACTCGTGGACATATGTCATATAGGCTCTGTTTGAGATTTAACCAAGCAGGGATTCTTTTTAAAGTTCACAAGGTACATTAGCGCCCCCCCCCCCCCCCCGAAACAATCGAGACAGACTAGCTCATCTTATTCTAAAAGCCCTCACTTTTTCTTTTCTTTTTTTTATTCATTTTCTTGATTTTCTTCAGAAACAATGAACTACCATTTAATATCTCACTTGGGGCAGATGTAATAATTAGAAAATTCAAATGGATCTGAATAATATTCAATTCTTTTAAGTATAACGTCCCAACGGTACTTGTACTAGGAATAAACAACAAAATTGAAGATTGTCATCAGGTGGCATGGCATGGAAATAACTGATAACGTTGTTTATTATTCAAAACCAGTATGCAATGGATCTCAAGAACCGAAGTCATCTGAGATAATATCTCCATTAGCAACTCCAATTTTAGATATGTGTTATAATGTAGAGTTGTCAAATGGGCCGGGCTGGCCCGGGCTGGCCCAGCCCCTTTCATGAACAGTGCTGGCCCGGCCTTTTAGGCCCTAGGGCCTGGGCCAGGCCTGCATTTCCCAAAAAAAAAAAGCCCGAGCCAGGCCCAGCCTGGTTTTGGCCCGGCCCGGGTTTGGCCCGGTTCAGGCCCGGCCCAGGTCTGGCCCGGTTCTGGCCCCCCTCTTTACTTTTGTAATTCCACTTTTCCCCCCTAAACAGTACTGAAGATTTAAGTAATGCGAAGAATAATAACACATCTTAAAGTCTTTGATTTTTTTTCTTTATAAATATAGTGGTCATGGGATCGAGTAGATTTTCAACATCTTTATGTATTAAAATTGCTGACCCCAATGCATCGTGTACCCCACATTTGCTGTATTTTGTCAATTTGAGTGGGTTGGAACTTGGAATCTGCTCTATTTCAGCACAGATATTGTTCTGTGCCCAACCATGGGCTTCAGTTAATCGAACCTAATTCCAGTTCTAGTGTTCGGATTGCCCAAAATTTGGTTTAAAAGAGAGATTGCATAGAGAAGATTCAAAAGGTATTTCCTTTTAAGTGTAAGTTTTACCAAGAAGAGTAGCTTTGTCCTTGACTTTTAAGCTCCATCAACGGATGTGCATTGCATAGCCTCACACAATGAACCTGAAACCAGTGGTGAAGGGGAGGGGTAGCACTGTCGCGTGCCCACCCCCATCTTTTGCCATGAAGTTTTTCTTGACAATTTGGCTTTTATCTTTATGATGATGATATTTGTTACTTCACGTCCCTTTGAGAATTTATCATTATTGAGAACCTTTTTGAAGCCAAACTTGTTGATTTAGTATATTGAATTAGTCTTACCATATACCGTAAAATATATTCTTACACATCAATCTTTTTGACTCTTGTCGCTATAGATTTGTAGTAAAGCGTTGATTGTTGTTAGGGACGCTTTAATAAAGCGTCCCTAACAGCAAATTACCATAATTAAAAAAAATCCTTACCTTGAATAACAAGAAAATGCCAAAAAAAAGAAAAGAAAAGAAAATTGGGCCCGGGCCCCCGCAAGCCCGGTCCTAAATGTTGGGCCTAGGGCCTGGGCTTGGACCGGGCCCAAATATCCCCAGAATCAGGCCCGGCCCGTCCCGTTTGGCAGCCCCCTTGGCCCGGCCCCAGCCCGATGGGCTTGGGCTGGGCCGGCCCAAGCTCGGCCCATTTGACACCTCTATTATAATGCATTACCCGAATCGTTATCCCCCATATCTCTATGCTTGCGCCTCCACGATTCATACACCTTCTGAATAACCAAAAAGGGTGGGTGAAGTGGTAAATGGCCTTGAGTAATAACCTCAAGGTCTGAATCATATACCAACGGATCATATAAATTGCAGTTCTGATTATATCAAACAATATTTAGGCACTATTCTTATTCTTTATAGTTTGATACAAGCTTTTGATGGGCAGAATCTGTCTTACCAACAATCATAACTTTAGCAAAATTAAGAATTTTATAAGATGTTAATTTCTTTTTGTTTTATGTTATGTTTCATGAAATAGTATATGTTTACAATTTTATATATATTTTGTTAATTGACCGAGCTTGGTTTAGATTCCTGGGCCATTATATTTGATAACTAAAGGAAGAAATACAAGAAAATACAATGATAGCTTATTCACACGATACATTACCCCATGGCATGGCATTGGGCAGTAAGTGGAAGATATGGGTGGTATGTTAATTTAATCTCAGCCTGTCCTTAGCTTTTCGTTTTCTTCCTATTTTTGCCCCAATCTAGTGACCAAATACAGTTTTGTAGTCTTGTATTCGCCTTTAAATATTAGCTTGGTTCCTATGATACTAGTCTGGTAACCCGGTCCAGGTCGGTTATAATTAACTATTTATGGATATGTACGTTTGAGTGGCAGTATATTTTTTTAGAGTTAATATTGGGTATTTAGGTGTTATATCGATCGTTTTGAACTAAGTTTTATTTAAATTCGCGTGAAGTGAACCTCAAATTCAAAATATGTCACATTCCTGCTTCACATATATGTATCATCATAATTAAAAGAAACTTAAAAAAGCATAAAACTGAAAATGTTCTTAAATAGTAAATGCCGGACTAATTCCACATTTATTACCTTTGTGAAATATTGTATGATTACATATGAGAGATAAAGATAACATTAAAAGAACGATCATAAGGTTATTTTTTAGTCATTACTATACTACTATCACTACAGGAAAAGGGGCCTTTAGCGACCTCTTAAAGGAGGAAACGCGGTCGCTAAACCGTTTTAGCAACCGCAAAATGTGGTCGCTAAAACAATCGCAAGAGGCAGAGTCGCTAAATTTTAGCGACCGCATTTAATCATCGGTTGCTAAATTTGGCGACCGCGTTGACCAAATAGTGGTTTATAAATTTAAATTGATTTTTTATTTAGTGACCGCTTTTTCAAATTTAGCGACCGCTGGCTATGAAACTTTTTTTATTTAAAATTTTTTTAGTTAGCAACTGTGTTTTTCTAATTTAGCAGTCGCTATTTTTTTTAATTTAAAATGTTCTATTTAGTGACCGCATTATCCAGTTTAGTGACCGCAATGTGCGGTCGCTAAATCTGGGTTATGCTTTGATAAAATCAGGCCTGTTTTGACCTCCTGTCCAATTCCTGTCCAAAATCAATTCAATAACCTGTCCCGCATTCATTCAACCAACCTGTCAAAAACCAATATGCTCTACACATCCAAAAACAAGTCTCGCATTCATTTCAATTCGTCAATCCCAAACCAAGCACATCATGAAACTATAAAGATAGGCTATTATTATCACGTCAAAGTGACGCAAAAAAAAAAGTCAACTCTCAGGTACATACACAATCTTCAATCGAAATTGAATAAATGAGTCAAGTATATGTTCATGAGCTATACAACTACAATACATAGGACCCCAAAAACATACAAGTCGGCAGACTCATCAACCTCATCATCATCACCTTCTTCATCTCTTGTTGAAGGCACATTCGATCCAATTATGTCCTCACCGCCTTGAGAATCACCGGCACTACGCACAATACCGCTCTGCATGAAGGCATACAAATGATTCAACACAATATATTAAAATCAATATCACAGACTAAATGACCATAATACATAACTACATAAGAAAATTGGTATTACCTAATGTCTAGCTCTGAGCATAATAAAACCTTCTTGGATCATCATCGTAATTTTTTCTTCAACAAGTCTATCTAAGCGTTCTTTCTCCATCTCTTCAAACTAAGAACCGCTACAACTGGTCACACCTGATGATTATTATCTGCCTAGCAATGAACGTGCGGATTGACGAGGGCGGCCGAGGATACGGTCCTTATTAGGACCCCCTGTAGCTTCTTACCACAAAGAGATCTGGTCCACTGCTTGGCTACCATGGACCTAGGAGTTGGCCGGAACTTTTTCCTTATATGCATTATGTATAGTAAAGTAATAAATGTTATAGTAATGCAACTGGTCGTAACCAATAAGGATACAATAGGAATGCAAAAGTGAAGAATATTTGATTGCTCACTACAAAATGCTCTGCTCTCTTAGAAATCCACTTCCCATCTTTATTTTTATGTGTGACCTCAAAGCCTTAAAGCATCCTAGGGGGCCTTTGTTCAGGGTCATCTTCTCTCAACTTCAAATTGTGCACAACATATGGACGTAATCCAATATTATGCTTCATCTTCTTCTCACTACTCGCCATATCCTTGCCTCGCTCACTGAGCTTGACCCATTTAGTTGTACACCAATGATCCACCAACTACCCCTTACATGGCTCATGGGAAGTACTCAGGGTTGAAGTCTGGCCATAGAAATATGTATCGCGTTAGCCTGACCTAAAGCCTGCCTCCTTGCATTGAGCATCCATTTCTTGTAATTTTCTGAACAATGTCACACTCCAAGGCCTGCCTCCCATGTTCTTGGTCTCTGTCAGACTCGAATTTGAAGTAACCTTGAACATAATTCAACACAATTTCAAACATGATTTGCAAGAAAAATTCGGCAATAATGTACTTCTAAAACCAAATAAAGTAATGAAAAATAGATAATCCTTACCAAGAACTCCCTACCGAAAAGTTCATTCTCTGATTCGGTCCACTCCTTCCTCGTCGGATAAGGCCGTGGGAGGTGGGCCTTGATAATAGGACCGATTTTGGTCCATATGCAATTTTCAACAAAGCTAATTATAAGAAATCACAAGAGATACATCAATCCCAAAAAACATAAGTATTAAGTTAAATAGGTTAGCTAAAAGATGGTATGAATTGAGCTTCGAAAGTTGAAAACATACTAATTGTTGAGGACATGAGCAGTAATCCTCTGCTCCGGGGTGGCTGGAAGAGGTATCTCGCGTGTGATACCTCTTGATATAGATGCAGTAGAGGCTACAAATGATGAAAAGGAAGATGTTATATATTTTGCAACAAATGTGTTATAACAACAAAATATTATTGTCTCACCATGTACTCAAGCTACTGACGACATAAGCTACTCATTAGTAGCGTCGTCATTAATCCTGGGGAGGGGGAGTGACTGGGCCAAAGCAGATCGTTGGTGGCCGCCTCCACAACCTCTAGGTGCACTAGATCTCAGCATATCTACAAAAAATCACTTGGGAGTAACATAAGAAAACTTCAACAACAAATATCATAACTAAAAGCAATTGATATGTTTACATTTCCAAATATAGTTCGTTTAAATAATAAAAAAAAGGCTTAAGTGCAAAAGTTAATTGATAAGAATATTAAATTAGCTTTATATAGTCGGCCACCATCAGTAATTTACAACTCAATTTAAACAGTAAACACCATAAGTGCAAAAGTAGATTGATAAGAATGTTTTTGTTTTACACAGTCAATCAATATCACTGATAGACAACGGAATGTCTTCCTCCTCCTCGTCATCTTCGTCCCCTTCATCTTCATCACCATCTTTTTCTTCTTCAAATTCTTCCTCGGAATCATCATCATCATCATGGAGGGCTTTGGCATCGACCTCTTCCCTAGCATGGCCTAAATAGCAAAGACTCTCATCATTAAGATTGTTATCCTCATGAAACGGAATCACTGTGGGTGCATCATCCTCTTGGTATATCTCAACGAACACATTATCATCAACAAAGCCTCTTTTGGTCTGGATAACAGTATGCCAATTTGGGTCCTTCCTTGTCACACCATTTGCATAGAAGACCTGCATTGCTTGAACTGCAAATATAAATGGTTCACATGATCTGAGCCTTAACCTCATATTAACATTTACAATCCAATATCGACTAACTGGGACACTAGCTTTAATGCCAAACCATCTGCACTTGAGCATTATCAGGCGATTACCGCTGCCACAATAATCTAGTTCAACAACCTCCTCCAACAACCTCCTCCAACTATCCATAAAAATCACACTCACTATCATTATAGCAGTCATCTTTCACTAAAACATACTCCACTCTTTTGGGTTTGTTTACTAAGGTTAACTTTCATCGTCATAAATCTAAACCCGCTGACAATGTACCTTTTATAACACAAAAGTAATCTTCTAGGGCCAGCAGCAAGCAATTTGAGATGAGCATTAACTCCATCCTGGGTGATCTACAACAACAATAAATTTGCACAGAGTATTAAGTTATTAACTCGCATATACCATCTCACTATATTAGAAATGGGATGTGGTTTTAGAACTTAATGCGCGCTTCGAAACCACTCAGGGAATGCTTTGTTTCGCATTTTCTCAAGTTGTCTATCTGATATTCCAGGGTTTGCTAATAACACTTCCTCATCGTATGTTACATAGCATCATCGTTAGTATTATGTTCTTGAACTATGAGAAGAAAGATATCTACACCTACTTACACTATACACACACACAGATATATGTACATATATATAAATATAGAGAGAGATGAATCTTTGTGCACTGTAGAGGCGACACATAAGCTTTATTCCTAACCCATCATAGTCGCACGCATGGGCCCACAGTGGGTCCTGTTTCATGCTACACGTAACCGTAAGTCAACAGTCAATTTTTCAAGGCTCTCAACCGCTCAAAATGCGTACGCTCAAGTCACCTGCTTTTTGTTTCTATTTTCTATTTTTGAATTTTTTTTCTATGCTAAGGACTTCATCTTTTGCGCGATTTACGGAAGCGCGCTCATCGAATCTCATCTGCCAAACTCATTTTCGCTAAGTGAATGAAGCTGGCGGGCCCTAGCTTTCACCGGAGGGGTCGGCCTCAGCCTTCTCAATGGGGTTGGTGTGGGGGGGGGGGGGTCAGCCTCGGCCTTGGCCTTCCCTTTTATGGGTCGGGCTTGGTCTTCCCCTTTGAGTTCACCCCTTCGGTATTATGCCCACCTACGCGACAGCCCTTGCCATGCCCAAGCACTATTCATGCATCACGTGCCCCAACACAATACCGATCTTCACGATAGCCATCACCCATGGGCTACTCATGTGTCACGTGCCCCCACCACAACGCCCACTTCAGTGATAGACGTCGCCACGCCCGTGCGTCACTTTCATGACATGTTTTCCTGGCACTAGGTACTATCTCGAGATATACGTCGTTGCTCTTGTGTGCAACTTTCATGTCTCATGCCCTTGGCACCTCTCTCGTGCGCCCCTCATGTCTCGCGCCCTTGGCACAATGCCCATGCACCATTCTCTTGTCTCATGTCAGTGGCATCGCACCTATGTGCCACTCCCATGCCTCGTGTTGTTTGCAACGCGCCCCTGCGTCACTCTCGTGTTACTCTTCCCCTGACTACCACACTTGTTCACCTTACCATGCGCCCCTGCCGTGGACGTGGAACGTGCTTCGACCCACTATCTGGAGTGTGCAACATTTCGAGGGGTTCTACTCGTAGTGTTCTGGCATGAGGACCCTTCGTAGTGAGATAGTCTCGTTACCATAGATTCTATCTCTGTCCAGGGTGACTTGCATGACACAAGGCATGCCTGAGCTATGACCACGTCACACTCACGTTACCGATGATCGTCGATGCCCCAATATGATGACCCCCAGGTCAGTCCTGGACAGGAACAGATCTCAGGGCATCGTGTCTAGTCTGCCTGGCAGTCGGGCTAAGGGACCCTCCCTCACCATTGTCAGGTTCTCTCTGTGTCTCTTGACTCACCTCTATGGCATTCAGTAAGAGCCTGGACCGGTGATAGGGCAAGGGTTCACTCTGATCATGCTGATGCTGTGTGATCAGTATTTCCAAACAAGTCAAGCTACCCTGTAGGGGACAGGCAGCGCGAGTACGGAAACCGACAGTTGAAAGGGGCACGGGTATTTATGGACCCCCTGGTGACGTGTCATACCCAAAGGATGACATGTGGCTATTGATGACACATGCATACTTTTACCTATAAATTGAGGACCCAAGGCTTCATTTTAAAAGAATTTTTCTTATTTGATACAGAGCACTTTCTCACTCAAGAACCCAAAGCTATTGAATTCTAGAAAGAGAAAAACAACTGGACATAATCTTGAGCACAACATTGCATTGTGATTTGGACCTTAACTTGAATTGTCAACTGTTGGCCCTGTTCATTTCAGTCTTGTCCCCACAACACTATTACTCCTCATGGCCTGTCTGAGAAAGCCTTGTTCCCTGCCCCTCACTGTGTCCCACTTTGTACATTTGGCAGCTGACTCAGACTGTATCCTTTGTAGCACCTCCACAGAGCTATGAACCCACTTTCCTTGGTATCATATTTGTAACTTTGCTGGGAAGGTAAGCATCATAGTGCAGTCCGCCCTTCTTACATCCTTAGCCATCATGCCAATACAACGGAGGACTACCAGGTCAACCAGTCAAGGCCTGAACCCCACTATCCAAGAAGAGGATCATCATGGTGACCAAAAAGAGACTAGTGCCATCCAACTCCAAGACCCGTTGATAGCCACTGCATCTGATGTGCAAGTTTTTGTTAATGCAGCCGTTCAACAGCTTACCCCAACCATACTCAATCTACACGACGCCCAAACCACTCTTATGGCCACCATCATGGAGATGCAAAAATCTGTTCAAGCCTTGGCCTCTCAACAACCCGTCTCTCAAATCCAGCCTTTAGGGCCTGAGCCGACCCTAGACACCGCCCAGGTCCTAATGTCATGACCACCGCCATGTCGATCATAAGATCCTTGGTAGTGGGACTCACGAAATCTTTATCACCTATAGTCAATGTGCCTTCCTCTGTTGTACCACCCCGTAGACAGCAGACGAATCTTGAACCAATGTTATAACAAATCATCCATGCCGCTGCACCATCTCATCCTGTACTAGACTGAAACTCTTTCAAAACTCATGACTCCCATTGAGATGGAGCCCAACCCCTATCCGGCTGACCAACACCAGACTACTCGCCCTAATGTGGACACATCTCATCCGGCCACCCACACCCCTATGTAGCTACCACTACCTGCTTCTGTCATATATCAGCAACCTTTTCTTGTCCCTATTCTCCAAGTTGTCCCGTCTAGAGGCTCGTGGTGCCCCGGCCAGCTAGCACATTCCGTCTAGACCCAAAGAATCCTATCCTCACTATGTCACCAGGTCAAACTTAGAAGCGCTTATTCACTGCCTATCAAAGAACTCTGAACCTGACTCCTCAACGTGGCTGACCAGCCATGCTCTTTACGCCAGTGATATCTCTCGCACGCCCTATCATTCTCTTCAACGGACATGAGGGCAATGCCTTTGAGCACTTAACCCAATTTGCAGGCTCTTTAGATTAGTATGGTCCAAGAGACAGTTTGAACGTGAGGAAATTTCACAAGTCCCTCATAGGCCTTGCTTACACCTGGTACCACCGAATCTCTGAAAGGACTGTGCATTCATGGAATGATAAGGTACGACTCTTATTGGACAAGTTTTACTATGAGGCTGAAAGGGTTTACCATTGTTGATATGGGGAACATACACCAAAACCCCAGAGAAGATTTGAACAAGTATGCGCACTGCTTTAACCTCAAATGCCTTGAGTGCACAAACTTTAGCAAGGATGAGACCTTGGTTCCCGTACGCATCAAGAACATGAGTGATGTATATTGTGTGCACATTGAGAACTTGAGGTTAAGTTCTTGTGTCATCTCAAGGAGACAACCCCCGCACTTACAAGTCGGTCAGTCCTGTTAAGCCGTAGAAGTCTCGCCCTCAAAATGTCCTTCTTGCCACGACAGACCCGTTCTTGACTCAGACCAACTTTAATAATAAGAACAACCGCAAGCGTCAGTCCCAGGAGAGGGCCTGACGCCTCGACAAGAGAAGGCAATATGAGCCTACCCCTGAGTAGTCATGCGACCTCAAGACAGTGACGGTTAACAGACTGGATTGAGCACAACGACAACCTTCATTTGCCACCGGCAAAGAAAACTGTCATGAAAGTGGACAAAGCCAAGCCCAATTACTGCCTTTATCACCAAGCTGTCAGGCACTACCTAAAGGATTGCAACGGGGTTAGGGGGACATTTTTGCAAGAAAGGTCACTTCAGGTGACCTTAAGACGAAAGAAGAACGATGTATGTAGTCACCATTACCCCCCTCAAGGTAGCAAAAACAAAGAGCATCAGGCTTTCATGGCCATCACCGACCATGTTGAACCCACCACCACCTAAGTCTTGACAGAAGCTGTTTTGCCAGTCGCACCTTACATGCCTTCAGCTGGCTAACCAACGCCCGCCTTCTGGTAAATGTCAAAGATCAAAGGGTTCTTTGATGAAATGGGGTTTTCACCCACAGCGAGGACCTACCTCTCCAAGTACCTGACTGAGGTCACAACTGACCTTCGTCTCGAATGCTTTGCCACTCAGGCTGAGCTTGGACACATCTCTCTCACTGCCTTAGTTTTCTTCGACGAAGACTCACCGTTGGTCGAGCATCACAACCGGTCATTTTTCTTGGAATGTGCCATTAACTGCACAGGCTTTCGATGTGCCTTGGTAGACTGTGGTGCCTCGTTAACATCATACCCCTTATCACCTTACAGAGGGCTTGCATCCCTGCACGAAAGATTATCCATGACCCAGTCAAAATTACTGGCACCGTGCCCCTGTTTTTACGAAGCAGTATTTTGGAGTGTGGATGCAGGAAGATAAAAATAAAGGACTAGTTTAAAATGTACAGTCATATAAAGAAGGGAAAGGAAAACCGACAAAATAAGCATATTAGAGATGCTTCAATGAGCTTCCAATCCCCAATTTCTCCTTTGTAGACCTTAATCCTTTTCGTTCTTTTGATGTTACTACAGAAGCATACATCTAGACTACTACTAATATAAAGGGGAAGTGGGAGAGGATGCTGCAATCCCGCACCTGCCAATTCCATGGTTGTGAACTACGACTACTTTTAAACAGGTTTGGCACCAATTTAACGATCCATGTGAGCTTTCATAGCTTATATCATGCTGAAGAATTATTTCTTTTCAAGGAAATGACCAGATTGAAGTACTTTGTTTTCTCCAGAGCAAGATGCTCTCCAACATGCATCGCATACCTAGCAAATAAATCGTCCATTATAGAGCCTCCGAAATGACTAGCAAGGATACTTTCCCAGACTGCTCTCATGCTTTTCGCCACGGTTTTCCCACTTCTCTCTTTATCAAAAACACTATTGTTGTCATTTTCACTTTCGCTGGCGTCCCAGTCGACTTCAAATGCTTCTAGCGTAGTAAGACCAAAGGATCCATCCTTTTGGATCATGGCAATTACTTCATCTCTGTAGGGCATGTAGATTGGCATATTAAATGAATCAATATCACGTTCTTTCACAAGCCCCTGCAAAAAGATACATAAATGGCAGGTTAAATTGGAGTTCAAAGAGGGGATATGATCATCTTCAATGTTTCTTCCAATCTCATCACCAAATGCAGCGTTGGTGCAGAGCCTACTCTAATGAGGTACGCCACCCGATTTACACATGTCATGTGTTAAATGGAAGGAAAATAAATAAAGGACAAGCGCTTAAGGCGTATGGGGAAATGACCAAACCTCTGCCATCATGTCGAAAAGTGACTTTAGTAGCGGATACCAAATGCAGCAGGAGTCCTTGCTTGTGGGATCTGCAATGCTCCTGCCAAGAAATACGAGAACCAGGTGCCCATCAGTTTTTACTTCTTTAGCACGCGATTGCAGAAATAATGTGAAGTCCTTCTGAAATTGCTTCAAGTACGCTTCAAACACATCCGGAGGACTAGTCTTCGAAATGGATATGTTCCCCTTGTTGTTCTCAAGCCCTTCAGGAACCTGTTTCATCGGCACATGGCTACACTATTACCTCAAACAGATAGGAAATCTCCAAGCAATGCATATAGGCTTCTTTCGTTAATTCAGGTTAATTAATTTCTAAAACCTGAAACTCATATGATATTCAGTCAGCTTAGTGCACTGTTCATAATCTTGTCAACTCAGTAAAGTTTCAAATTTGGCCAAACTGATCCTTCCATCAGTTTTTCATCGCTTGATGTAAGGAGTCTTTCACCCAAAAAGGACACTGCTGACTATCAGCGACACTTCATGACTTCAAATATATATACGCAGGTGCCTTTTATTCGCCATGGAGAGTAGTAGGCTACTTTTGAAGGTTGAAGCACTTCAACGGTTTTTGAGCGCTTCATAACAAAGTTGCTGATAGGTCCCTAAAGGTGCTCAAGCGTCATCATATTTTAGGCTCATGTGAAATTTCAATTTCTTTGGGTTAAACATAGATTAACGCTCCGAAAATACACGAAAATCTCACTTGAAGACTTATGTTTTCAAATTTTACACGTCAGGTGTTGAAGCTTACTTTTGCAATTAGTAAATTTATGCGTCCAAAATCCTAATTTTGCTCCTAAGACGTTTGGGACAAAAGTGTCAACCTGGATTTGCATTACCTCTCGTCTCCTTTTCTAATTTTCATTCTTTTCTTTAGCTACCTACCCTACTCAATCGCTGCCACGCCTCAACCCTCACACAACCACCACCACCCACCACCACTCCGAGAAGATGCCACCGACTAGACTAACGTTCTGCCTCTCTAGCATTTGCCCACTCTCTTCTAGCCATTACTCCACCGAATTCTCTCCTGAAAATAATGCCACCACGCGGCCGCTCACGTCAAATTCATTGAATGGGTGGGTTTCATGTGTGCTTGTATATAAGGGTGTGTGTGGGGTAGAGGTCCGAGGAGGGGGGAGGGAGAGGACGGTTATCTATGTGAGGTGGTCGGTGATGTGGGTGGATAGGGGGTGGGGGCAAGTAGGTGGGTATGTGCGTGTGCGTGCAAAAATGTGTGTGGGGATGGGTGATGGGCAATGGCGTAAGGGCTAGGCGGGGGGCAAAGGTATGGGTGTGTAACTATGTGCGTCGCCTGCGTGCATGTGTGTTGTGTGTCTTTATATGTGTCGGCTGGGTGGGGGGCAAATGGGTGGGTGTGTAACTATATGCATAACATGCTCGTGCGCCCGCGGTTGTGTGTGTCTTTATATGTGTGTCGCATGCGTGTGTTGTGTGCTTGTATAAGTTTGTATCGTGTACAAGTCTGTGTATCGTGTATGTGTGTATGCACGCGAGCGCGCGCGTGCACATCTGTGGGGGTGGGTGATGAGCAATGGGGTGAGGGAAGGGGGCAGGGGGGAGAGAGGCGCAAGGGGGTGCTTGCGTGACCGCATGTGAGCGTGTGCATGTGCGCGCACGTGTGTTGTGTGTTTTGTGTTTTGTGTCGAGGTGGTTAGGGAAGATGTGTTAGTGCTGGGTTTGGTCGGCTGCGGTGTGTGTGGCGGTGTACGGTTGGGTGGCAGTGTTGGGTAGGTGGCCGGGAAAAGTGGGCGATGGCCGGGGAAGGGGGGGTGGCCGATAGTAGAAGATAGCAGAAAAGGAAAAAAATTGGCTGCTACCCAGGTAGAGGGAATCTTCCTCCTACTCTCTATGTAGTGACAATTAATGGTTACTAAATCTTTCTAGTGACTTTTATTTAGTGACGCTAAAAAAGTACTTTTAAGAGTTGTCGCTATAAGTATTAGAAAAGTCACTAGAGACATTTAGTTACTATTAATTGTCACTATATATGTGGTTGGAGGAATATTCATACAACCGGCGTAACAGCCAAAGTTTGTTCAGCAGAAAATTGGTTTTTCACCATTATTATAGGTAAATTGACGCTTTTGCCCCTGACTATATAGGAGTACCATTAGAGATTGCACGAAAAGGAGGATAGGTACGAATCCGCATTTAACCCTTTTCAATTTGTTTGTTCGTCTTCATTTGTTTCATTTAGTCATGATGCTAACCTGCGAGAGCCAATGAAGACTGTAAGATGAATAAACAAAGTCTAGGCTTTTGCTAGGGAAAAGCCTCCCGTAGAAAGAACCTGGGACTCCAGATACGAACCAAGTCCTGAATTCCTCCCCTCTATCCTTCCTCTGCATATCGTAGAATCCTGGAAACAATTTGAAGATGCTGTTGAAGTCATTCTGTGGAAGATCATTTAACGACACTTGAATCTCTGGTGTCTTGCGATTATCCTTCTTGCACAAACCCTGAAGAATGCCGATAATATTGGATATCACCAAAAGGGTATTTGGCCCTGAAGAACATCCCAAGTCAGCAATGTGAATGCACTCCTGGAAGAAGTTGTCGTACATGTCTCTGATGGCGCCAACTAAAACAGGCTGGGTCTTCAGTATAGCTGTTTTCTGAATGATAACGTAAGTGAATATTACTTTAACAGTTTGCATGGCATTGAACTATTCATCTAATAAACTACTGTTTTTGTTCATTGAAACTAACACTACCGTGTAGAGTTTGCCGGTAAATCTAGCTAACTTTCTGAAGAAAGGTCAACGGAAAATGCATGCGTAGAAGGATCATTTGGGCCTGGTTTGGGAAGTTGAAGAACGATTTGACTATAATTTGTTCTTGAGGATGTGAATCATAAAGTTGATAGTTTAAGGACTAATACGGAGTTTTGTTTTACTTGTCTGTGTTGTGTTCATGTGTACCTGAACGACAGAATTGTTGGCATAGCTAGATTCTCCATCCCCTGCCTTCATATGCAAAACTTCTTCAACCGCCATGGCTTCCTTGTTTCCTACAACTGCTCAATAGCTCTGCCTTTGTGTGGGATAAAGATCTCTCTCACATCTTCAGAAATTAAATTATTACCATATCTACATAACATAATCAGCTTGAATTGAACGGTCCAATTTCCCTTCCCAAAGCATGTTATCCTGGAATATTTTATTCCGATACAGCTTGAGCAAAAATGGGCAGGCTGTCTTTTTGTATCTCATTTGATGCCTGCAGGAACAGCAAAAGCTGTGCAAGGGTGAGCCCATCTCTGTCACCGGCTGTATCCTCCTCCCGGTGGCTCTTTTGGCCCATTCTTCAGCAAGTCTGGTCACTTTATCAAACCAAATAAAAAAAGGTCACATAGTATGTACATTATTAGACAGGGATGAGCTCTTATGGTCAATTTCAAGTTGCCTCTATGTCATCATCATAGCCTCTACATATTACAAAGTTAAACGAAATAATAATGGCCAGTAAACAACACCACCGCTATGCTGAAACAACCATGCACAATCACAATATAGTAGTTAATCCCTAAATCTATAAATTTTTCATTGCAATATTACATCGGGTTTCATATTATTTAATTAATTTTGTGAAACTCGATAATCTTACATCTTTGTTGGGATACTACTCTCAATAGAAGAAAACTTTGGAGCTATTAGACTTTTAGCTGGGTTAGTAAAAATGAACCTAAGCCAAGCGAATACGATGGAATCTCTTGTGCAATGTACAACCCAATATCCATTTACATTTCAGATTGCTAGAAGCACAATTCATTAAGGTATGCAGATTTTTTTACTCATTTCAATGGCATACATATGCAGGTACCAATGCACAACATAAGTAATTACAAGTTAGAACTTACCCCAAGGTGATATAAATATCACCGAGTCTCGTACCAATTTTTAGTTTATTGCGCTAATAAGTTTTCATAGTCCACGTGAGTAATCTTTTGCAACAAGTGCCACCATATGACCTTCGGATCTCCACTCTTATACCTTCATCGTTGTACTCACAACAAAACTTAATAGAATGATAGAAGGACCTTTCCTTATGGTAGTCTACACACCATAACACACACACACCCACACACATTGATGCCAAGGAAAGTGGGTTCGCAGTCGACGTGGAGGTGCCACAAGGAATGCAGTCCGAGTCAGATACCAAGTGTGATGATGTGGGACACAGCAACGGTGGAGCAAGGGCAGAGACGAAAGGCTTCCCAGACAGAGCCTGAGGGTGGCAGTGTTGCGAGGGCGTTGGCACAAGGTGAATACACGATGATAGTCACAGTCCGATGCTTAGGTCTAGAGTAAGGGTCCTGTATGTTTCTCTCTAGGATTCTAGAATGAGAAAGTGAAAATGCCAGAGTTTCATTAGAAAATGTCCAAGTCTCAGAAAATGTTCTGGAGTCCCAAATGAATTCTCAAGACGTCTATTTATAAAGGTTGAGATGATGATGTCATCACGCGACACGTGGTGCTCCCCAGGAGTGACACGTCACCGAGGGGTCCACAGCTATCGGCGCTCTACAGACTGTCGAATCGCATAGCCACCAATTGAAGCCCTTGTAGAGTCCCACAAGCCTGGCAGCGATGGGAAAGACCCGACACCCAGCTGCCAGGTGGACTAGGCACGATGCCCTCCGAAGACCTGCTCCCATCTCGGAGTGACCCGAGGGTCATAGTCCCAAAGGGTGC
This sequence comes from Escallonia herrerae, assembly GCA_033070095.1. Taxonomy (NCBI): domain Eukaryota; kingdom Viridiplantae; phylum Streptophyta; class Magnoliopsida; order Escalloniales; family Escalloniaceae; genus Escallonia; species Escallonia herrerae. The sequence continues at coordinate 12,690 of JAVXUP010003135.1, read as the reverse complement.
CGACGCGAGCCCCCAGTACCGGAGCATGTAGGCCAGTCACGAAGACACCCTGGCGGAGATAGTGTCCCGGAGGAGTCGCCTATCCTGCGGGTGAGTCCTTGTGCCGGAGCACTCGGAGCGCGTCAAGGTAGCATCCCGGAGGAGCCGTCTACCCGACAGGCCAGGTAGCATCCTGGAGGAGCCGTCTACCTAGCGGAAGGGAGTTGAAGAGCTCCCTAGCGGAGATAGTGTCCCGGAGGAGTCGCCTATCCCTGCGGGTGAGTCCTTGTGCCGGAGCACTCGGAGTGCATCAAGGTAGCATCCTGGAGGAGCCATCTACCTGACTGGCCAAGGTAGCATCCCGGAGGAGCCGTCTACCTAGCAGAAGAGGAGTTAAAAAGCTCCCTGGCGGAGATAGTGTTCAAGAGGAGTCGCCTATCCTCGTGGGTGAGTCCTTGTACCGGAGCACTCGGAACGAGTCAAGGTAGCATCCCGGAGAAGCCGTCTACCTGACTGGCCTGAGGTAGCATCCTGGAGGAGCTATCTACCTGGCGGAAGGGGAGTTAAAGAGCTCCCTTGTGGAGATAGTGTCCCGGAGGAATCGCCTATCCCCGCGGTGTGTCCTTGTGCTAGAGCACTCGGAGCGCGTCAAGGTAGCATCCTGGAGGAGCCGTCTACCCAACTAGCCAAGGTAGCATCCCGGAGGAGCCGTCTACCTGGCGGAAGGGGAGTTGAAGAGCTCCCTGGAGGAGATAGTGTCCCGGAGGAGTCACCTATCCCCGCAGGATGCTGCACACTCCAAAGAGTGGGTCGAAGCATGTTCCACGACCAAGGCAAGGTGCGCATGGTGTGGTGAAAGGATGGACCGGTGCAAGGAGCATGGTAGTGTGATAGAGAGCCAGGGGGCACGACTGTGTTAGTGGTGCCGTGCACGGGCGCGACGGAGTGAGTAAGGTGCCGGGGGCACGTCTGTGTTAGTGGCACGGTGCATGGGCACGACGGAGTACGTATGGTGTCGGGGGCATGGTTGTATCAGCGGCGCAGTGCACGAGCGCGGTAGAGTGAGTATGGCGTCGAGGGCACTGAAGTGTGACAAAGAGCCCGGGGGTCACAACTGTATCATTGGTGCGGCGCATGGGCGCGACGAAGTGTGTATGGTGCCCGGGGCACATGTCATGGAGATGGAGCAGCACATGGGCACGATGGAGTGCGTAAGGTGTCGAAGGCACTGTAGTATGACAGGGAGCCTGGGGGTATAGCTGTATCAGCAGCGCTGCGCACTGGCGCGACAGAGTGACGTCAGGGCAACGGGGTCACGGAGTCCCTTCTGGGTGACGGGGGTCGCGGAGTTACTTCTGGGCGACGGGGTCGCGGAGTAGCGTCCGAGCGATGAGGGTCGTGGAGTGGCGTCCAGCCGACGGGGGTCCTGGAGTGACTTCTTGGGCTGGCAACGGGAGTCGCGGAGTGACTTCTGGGCGACAGGGGTCGCAGAGTGCCCGGACGGGGGTCGTGGAGTGACATCCGGCGACGGGGGTCGCGGAGTGACTTCCAGTGACGGGGGCCGCGGAGTGACGTCTGACCCCTTGAAGAATAGTGAAGATGCTAAGTATGGAAGCCAAAGGCCAACCCTTTGGAGGAAGGCCAAGGCCAACCATTGCGGGAAGGCCAAGGCCAACCCCAGAGGAAGGCTGTGGCTGACCCCCAAGGAAGGCCGAGGCCAACCCCCAGAGAGGCCGAGGCCGACCTCGAGGGGGAGGCCGAGGCTGAGGCCGACCCCAAGGGGGAGGCCAAGGCCGACTTCCTTCGGTAGACGCCAAGGTGCGTGGACGGGGGAAGTGCAATGGTCGAAGCGTGATGAGCAGTCGAGCAAGGATGAGTTTCTTGGTGACCAAGTCACATAAAAAAAGTGAGAAGTGCACGTGACTTGAGCGTGCACCTTTGACCAGTTGGAATCGTTAAATATTACATGTTACTTGTGCGGACGTGTCATGCGAAATAGCACCCCCAGTGGGCCTTTGGGTGCGACCAGAATAGGTTGGGAACACACATATACACACACCCACACCCATTTATAAAAACTATCATCTCTGTTCTCGAACCACCTAAAAGAGACTACATTACAGCAAAAAAAATTTGATAAAGTATTGTCTAGCAAGATTGTAAATGCTAAAGGAATATCAATTCCTTAGAAATTGTTGCATCTTAATCAACCCAAGTAAATCGTTATTTTCTTATTCTCAGAAAGAGGTTGTACCAAATCTGCACTATTGTATCTTTGTTCGGGTGATAAGAAAGACATGTTTTGATTTTTAAGTAGAAAAGATCTATCTAAATCACTTACAGATATCAAAACCAAATCATGTCCTTAACTGTTGGAATATTTGCCTTTAATTTTAAGAAAGTATGAGCAACAATGAGTAGTACAGCATAACAACATAACAAGAATTAATTGAAAGTAATTCAACATGGAGTCTAGATAAAATTATGCAATTTAGGTAGTAAAAGGATAAAGATATAGCTGGTTCGTGACAGTTGCGAGAAAGTCGTTGTCCGAAAGACGTTATTACCGCCCTACATGCAGGTGTTGATAGACGAGACGAATAAGTCCTCGATCACGTTGCCTGAGTACCAAAAATATATAATAGACATATATGAATGTGCATTATGCAAGTTTAGACTAATAATGTATGAATATGCTACTAGAGTAAAAAAACACTAAGGGTGAATTTGATAACCCAATTCAGCATTTAAAACTGAAAATTTTCAATGATTTAAAATTAAGTGCGTTTGATAACCAACTTTTTATACCACTTAATGTAATAAGTGGCAAGTCAATTAAAGGCCACTATTTTAAGTCACTCATAGCTTACGTATCACTTATCACTGAAAACGCTCAATGCTAGGTAATTAAAACATTTAACCCATAAGGCACTAATTTGCCCTCAATAGCTCCTTATTTACCTCCTCTTATTTCCGACTGTTTCACTATCTCTTCTTCTTTTTCTTCTTCCAGATTGAGCTGAAGCAACAATCTCTGCTCACGTACTCTCCAACCACAATTGCAACTATGTGATTTCTTTGTTTTCTCATGGTGCTTATTATATGGTGTTGCTTAATTTGTGGATGTAATTAGGATTTTCTTAATGCTTATCACTTATTTCTAATTGAGATGATTAAATAAATTAAAAAGAATAATTACTATCATGATGCCGCCTCAATCAATTTACTAGCAACACCGCCTCTACAACACTATGATCGCCACCACAACCACTATTTCCTTTTGCTACCATCACCACGATTCCCAAGACCTAGCCACTACTACCACCACCACAAGGAAATACCACCTCCACCACACCATTACCATCATCACCATCTCCATGTCCGCCAAAACCATCTAAAATATCCACCACACTACAGCTACTATCGTAACTGCCATGTCACTGCATGTCGTTAACACCACAATTACCAACACCACATCTTCACGCACCACTACTGCCACTATTGATACTTTTTTGTTGTCGCCACCACCAACACGATTTTGGCCGAAAAAAGTTATAAAGTACATAAATAAATGCATACTTTTGGTAAAACGGATAAATTTGTAAATGGAACAATTTTCAGACATTTACTTTTAGTTTACCAAACAAGTTAACTTATTTTTTAGTAAAAATTCAGTTGATTAAAATTTTCAGTATTACAAATTTAGCACTTAACGTTTTCAACACTTAGATTTCAGTTTATCAAACACCCCTAAGTTTAGAAACCTAGTAGCTTCAAGACCAATCTATGGTCTGAATTATGTTTGATTGTTGCTGCCGGCTATATTATTGTCTTCATGTCATGCATATTTTCCTTTTATCTAGTCTAGACTAGCTTTGATTCCCATGTTAGTGCATAGTGAGGGTCTTCCACCTGTCATTACATGGAATTATTGCATAGTGTGGGTACGTGTTAGATGTTGATCAGAGTATTAGGCACGTAAGTTGTGGAGATAATAATAATAATAATAAGTTGATTGTTGCCCTGTTAAGTAAGAGAGTTCTTAGGAGTTCGAAATGATTCGGTCCAAGTACTAAAGAGTCATTGTTGTAATCAAATGAAGTTATCAGTTTAATATCAATTGAACAAACTTTGGCTCCTACCCGGATTGTAGGAATCTTCCTCCAATTCCGTGTATAGTGACAATTAATAGTCGCAAAATGTTTCTAGTAATTTTTCTTCTAACACTTTCAGGGACAATTATTAGCTCTATTTTTTTAGCGTCACGAAATAAAAGTCTCTAGAAACATTTAGAAATGATTGATTGTAACTATATAGGGGTAGGAGGAAGATTCCTCCAACCGGGGTAGTAGCCAAATTTCTTTTCATATCAAGTAGCCCAGTAACCCGAGATAAGTTCGGGTCGATTTATAAAATACAATATAACATAAAGTATCAAAAAGTATATGCGTACCACATATCCTGGGATAAAAAAACATTAAAGGTATAAAAAAATCTTATTTTAGTATAAAGAGTAACATTTGTACCTAAATTAATCACGACTATCTTAAGTAAAATATTAAAAAGTAAATTAACTTGCATTACTCCTAACTTTTGATTATTGAACAATATTGTTTGTTTGATTAGGATGCATGCAATTAGTATGAGATATTTGCACATACATATGTGTTTACCTGCAATTTCTTTATATTGTAAGTTGAAAGACATAATAGATTGCAACACAGTGGAGCCACTTACTTGCCTTCTTTAAGCTTTTGTTATAAATTGTCAAGTAGTACTTCAAATGAATATAGGCTTAGCACCTAGAGTAATAGAATAGTCATGTCAGTGCCATATAGAGTTAAATAGCGAATACATATTGTAGATGTAATTAAAAATGGTGATGCTATCATGTATCTCTTTTGAATTGTAATTGTTATATATTAATTTAATTCCTTAACTTTGGAAGGATTTTTAGGTGAAATATTCTTGAGGTTATAATAACGATTAAGATGAAAGTTAAAAGGAATAAAGTTGCATTTTAAATTTAATGGGACATATGTATACACCTTATCACTTTCAAATAAATTATCACTTTTTGCAAAACTAAATTTTAACGGAATGACCACGTAGTATCTGATATTTTCATATATATGTTTTTACTTAATTCTTGTAAGATGATAGTAATGAGAAAATTCAAGTTGATAAAGAAAAATTGTCCCTGTTTTAGTCTGTTGAAATTATTTTTCATACTCTATGACTATTATTTGTCGCCAATTTATCATTTCTATATCTACTATATCCATTTAATGATATTTTCTCATGAATTGTACTTGTTTTATCGCAACATAATATAACCTTAATATCAGAATATGTCGGGTTAACATATAAAAATAATGAGCTTGTAAAGGAAAACAAATATCATTATATTAGGCTAATATTTTTTAAGGGTGAGGATTAATTAACGACTTGCTATTGAATTCACATAATAATCACCACCCATAGTTGTAATCAATACCATTATAATCAAAATTCAATCTTAATGCTTATAACTTGTCTAAGATTTACCAATTAGTCTTATTTTTCATGAAAATTTAATTAAGTATAAATGAAAAAGTCTTTTTTATTGATGGTGAGTGCCCTATGTAAAAATGAACTGGTTAATCAATAGTTCTGTATAATTAGTGATATCCCACATCGGATGTGGGATGATTTGTGATTGGCCTTATAAGCCCTGCCCATGAACTCATAAGTACCTACTTGGCTAGACCTTTTAAGGGAGGTAATGCCCTGTGGTGGGGCCGTAGACCCTGTCGTTAATGATGGTATTATAGCCAACTCTCGAAAGCTCGGGTTGAGCTATTCAGTCAGGTTGCAATGGTTGGGAAAAACAAATGCAAGCCTGAGTATATCCCACATCAAGAAGAAGTTGGGGCAACGAAGGGTGAGCTACGTATATCCCATATCGTCTAGAGAAAAAAAAATCTGGGTTATGCACGATCGAGCCTTAGCAACGACGCTAAGGCATAAGGTGGAGAGATTGTGATATCCATATTGGATGTGGAATAATTTTTGATTGGCCTTTTAAGTCTCTGCCAATGAACTCATAAGTACCTACTTGGCTAGCCCTTTTGAGGGAGGCAATGCCCGGTGGTGGGGTCGTGGATCGGGTTTTTAAAGAGGCAGTGGGTTCAATTGGGTGACTTCCATGGGTTAATTTAGATGTGTGTTGAGTGCATGAGTGCGTATATAGGTTTGTTTGCATGAATGATATGTGTGTGTGTGCGCGCGCGCGCGTGTGTATGTGTTTGTGTGTGTGTGTGTGCGCGTGCGCGTGCGCGCACGCGTGAGTGTGTGAGTGTGAGTATGTGTTTGTGTGTTGTGTATGTGTATAAATGTGTGTATAGTGTGTTGAACCAAAAACAAGGTAGAAGAAAAGACCACTACAGTGAGGTAGTCTGTATGGGGAAGACTGTGTGCCCTTGTGTATGTTTGTGGATGGGGGTGTGTGGGGTGGGGGTGTGTGTAAGTGCTATTGGGGTTGTGTGTGTGTGTGTTGTGTACATGTGTGTGGGGGCGGGGGGGGGGGGGGGACATGGGTGTGTGAATGTACGTGTTGTGTGCATGGGTGAGTTGGGTGAGGGTGTGTGTCAGTGAATGTTGTGTGCTTGAGTGTGAGTTTTAGGGTGTGTTTTCATGTATATGTGTGGGTGGGGCAATAGTGCAATGTGTGAAGAAGTGGGTGTATCATGGAGTGTTACATGGAAAGGAGAAGAATAAGATGAAGTGGGTTTGTACGGCACGGACAGATTGGGCGGTACCACGTGCTTGCACAGGTGTACCACGAACTAGCATTACAATCATACGCTGAAACTCGTTCCTCTAAAATGTCCACTAGCATATTGTTGTAGCAGTTGCTGCCAAGGTGGTAAAACTCGAGATAAAATCAGTCTTTGCCAAACCTGCATCCATGCATATGCTGTTAGGGTATGTTATCAGAGTAGGAACTCTTGAAGACCAAGTAGTTTAAGGTTTCGGGCTGCTAAGAACACAGAGCACAAGTATCATCATTGATCAGATTCCAGTGCCTCATTTTATCTTAAGTAGTGAGACTTTACCTACAGCAAAACCAAAGCACAAAAGCACCTTTAGGTATGTTGCCAGGTAACGAATAAGCTTCCCCCATGATACCACAGGTTAATGAGATCAAATAGCACTCCCTAGGGACTTTATGGTGACATGACTTGTAACCTAGTTGAAAAGGCTGAAGCTAAAACATCGTGGTGAATATGGTGGATATTCATGGCGAATCTGATTTGCCCTGTCCTAACTAATAGTTAGCTGTTTAAAATTAAAGGATGGATGCAACTCCATCAACAGATGAATGGAGCTTCGACAAGATTTTACAGATAGGAAATTTGAAAATAAGGGATGACTTATTAGCTGAATCAGCAAAACAAGATGGCAAGTAGATTTGCCGAAGATCCTGCACATACTGGATGAGAAGATAACTGGTATATGGTACCTATCGATAATCAGCCACAAGCAGGCCCGTGATAGAGAACATTAATCGCTTGCTGTAGAAGCAAGCTAAACATACGCTGCATAAACTTTTGGAATAGTTATTCAAATAAAATCAACAGAGACCAGCAGGTTGATGAACTAAGGTCAGTTGCAGTCCAGCATACACCCTCTCAAGATGAATAGTAGTACGAAAAAGAAAAATCTAGCCCAAGAGTAAAGAATTTTCACTTGAAAAAGGGGCAACATAAAATACATACGGGCCATTCAATTAGGAGGAAATAAGTATAGACATAAATCGTTTTATTTTAATTTACTCAGTCAAAATTTCTTACTCACAATACCTCCACACATAGCTGATTTGAGAATATAAGTGCTACTTTCGAATCCTAGTGGACAACTACAAGTGAGACGAAATCACAACGATGTTATGACCAAAAGCGACAGACCATGCTACGACCTTCTGCATCCGATTTAAGGTAAGAGCAGGATCTCTGGAACAGGAACTGAACCTTTTCATCTTAACTTGGCATTTACAACACTAATATTCTCCCGCACAATATTCCCAAGCAAAACAAAGTCCGAAACAAGAGCTAGACCTCTTCTATCTGGATATGATATTTGATGCCAAAGAAAGTGGGTTCGCAGTTAACGTGGAGGTGCCACAAAGAATGCAGTCCGAGTCAGATGCCAAGTGTGAGTGATGATGTGGGACACAACAAGGGCAGAGTAAGGGCAGAGACCAAGGGCTTTCCAGAGAGAGCCTGAGAGTGGCAATGCTGCGAGGGCGATGGCGGAGGGTGAATACACGACGACAGTCACAATCTGATGCTTAGGTCCGAAGTCAGGGTCATGTATGTATCTCTCTCTAGGATTCTAGAGTGAGAAAGTGAAAGTGTTTTGAAAATTTCCAACCTTCCAAATGAATTCTCAAGACCTCTATTTATAGAGGTTGAGATGATGATGATGTCATTACGCAACACGTGGCACTCCTTGAGAGTGACAAGTTACCGAGGGGTCCACAGCTGCCGGTGCTCCACGGACTGTCGAATGGCATATTCACCGGCCTGCCCTGTACAACGTCACTTTGTCTGTCTGGAAAGACTGGCTCCCACAGCGTCTGTGTGGCCAGAGAACCCCCTTGATCTAGCCTCCAAGCCCTTGCAGAGTCCTACAGGCCTGGCAGTGGTGGGGAAGACCCGACGCCCAACTGCCAGGCGGACTAGGCGTGATGCGCTCTGAAGACCTGCTCCCATCTCGGAGTGACTCGGGGGTCATAGTCCATAGGGTGTCGACGCGAGCCCCCAGTGCCGGAGCACGTAGGCCAGTCAAGAAGACACCCTAACGGAGATAGTGTCCTGAAAGAGTCGCCTATCCCACTGCTGCGAAGGGTCCTCGTGCTGGAGCACTACGAACGGAGCTCCCCAGAATGAAGACGGTGATAGCTTATGGTAACAAGCCTATCCCGCTGTTGATTGTGCCGGCGATGGCTTTAAGGTTGTGAGCCCATCCCGCAGTTGATTGTGCCGGCGATGGCTTTAAGGTTGTGAACTGATCCGGCAGTTGATTGTGCTGGCGAAAGCTTTAAGGTTGTGAGCCCATCCCGCAGTTGATTGTGTCGGCGATGGCTTTAAGGTTGTTAGCCCATCCCGCAGTTGATTGTGCCGGCGATGGCTTTAAGGTTGTTAGCTCACCCCGTAGTTGATTGTGTCGGCAATGGATTTAAAGTTGTGAGCCCATCCTGCAGTTGATTGTGCCGATGATGGCTTAAAGGTTATGAGCCTATCCCGCAGTTGATTGTGCTGGTGATGGCTTTAAGGTTATGAGCCCATCCCGCAGTTGATTCTGTCGGCAATGGCTTTAAGGTTGTGAGCTCATCCCGTTGTGAAGGGTCCTCATGCCGGAGCTCTACGAACGGAGCCGCCCGAAAGGATGTAACATGATTATGGCGCATGGGCGCGATGCCAACAGCATTAGACAATACCTGGTGCCGTGGGCACATGTAATGGAAGTGGCGCACGGGGGCGCGACGAACGTCGCGGAGACAATACTTGATGCCGGGGCACATGTCATGAGAATGGCGCAGGCGACGAACGTTGCGGAGACAATACTTGGTGCGGGGGCATGTGTCATGCAAGTGGCGTATGGGCGCGGCGACGAATGTCGCGGAGATATACTTGGTGCGGGGGCACATGTTATGGAAGTGGCACATGGGCGCGGCGACGAACGTCGCGAAGCAATACTTGGTGTCGGGGCACATGTCATGAGAATGGCGCATGGGCACGGCGATGAACGTCGGGGGAGTAATACTTGGTAACGGGGCACGTGTTATGAGAATGGCACAAGGGCACAGCGACGAACGCCGCGGAACAATACTTGGTGCCGGCGGCACGAATCATGGGAATGGCGCAATGGCGTGGCGACGAACGTTGCGGAGATAATACTTGGTGCAGGGGCACATGTCATGGAAATGGCGCATGGGCACGGCGACGAACGTCATGGAGATAATACTTGGTGCCGGGGGCACGCATCATGAGAATGGCGCAAGGGCACAGCGACGAACGTCGCAGAGGTGGCGCACGGGCACCCGTCGGGTGTCCTGAAGATGGGATTTGAGCTGAGTGTACCTGTCATAGCAAGATGATGAATGCAACATGTAGTAATGACAAAGTTGGGAGTGATGGTACGCGGTCGTCGGCGACGGGTCATTTAGTGGTAGTGCGCGACTTTGGGTGATGGGCATCACGGGAGTGGTATGCGGTCACGGGCGACGGACGTCATGAGGTTGATGCACGACGGACGTCGCGAGGTTAATGCACGACAAACATTGCGAGGTTGATGCACGATGGACGTCGCGAGATTGATGCATGAGGGACGTCGCGAGGTTGATGGACGACCGACGTCGTGAGGTTGGGGGAAGGTCAAGGCCACCACCCCTTAGGAAGGCCGAGGCCGACCCTAGGGGGTGGCTAAGGCCAATGGCCAACTCCCATGAAGGGAGGCCAAAGCCACTCCCCTTTGGGTGAACTTCGGGCACGCTGACCAAAGGTGTTTTGATGGGCAATGACAAATTCGAAAGTTGCATTACGATAAGCGTGTTGACGTGAATCGTACCCACGTGACGACCAAGGTACCAAAGTCACATACGAAGTGTATGAAGCGAACAAAGCGTGAAAGGGACTTTGCGCGAAGAGTGAACAATCAGGGGGAAGGACAAGGCCAACCCCCCATGGAAGCCGAGGCCGACCCCCCATGGAGGCCAAGGCGGAGCCTATGGCCTTGGGGGAGGCCGAGACCGACCCTATGGGGTTGGCCGAGACCGACCCTATGGGGTTGGCCGAGACCGACCCTATGGGGTTGGCCGAGGCCCATGCTCTTGACCCCGTCACTCCGGTTGCACCATCGGTCGATATTTTGGTAAAAAGGTGCTTGGGTGGTCGCAGCACGACGAACATGGTACCATGAGTCACGCTAACATTAAATAATTGTTGACTAAGGCGTGCAAAGCAAGAAATGCACGTGACATGAGCGTGCGCACTTTGATCGGTTCAATGTGCAAAGCGGGACCCCTAGTGGGCCCTTTGGGTGTGACCAGAATAGGTTGGGAACATAAGCCCCCTGCGTGTGCGGAGGGGCAACCCGAGCGGGTGCCGCATGCATAGTCGCAAGTTCACACTTACAAGAATTTTTTATGTTCTTTGGCCGGAGAGTAGCTGGTGTCGTCTCTTAATGACGAAGGTGAAGAGTAGGCGGCTCGAGCCACCTCGTGCACCACCTATTGAGACCTTGGAATGCTTGGGGTTGAGACAAAGGCACGATGATAGGATGCCCAGGCAATGGACGACAAGCATCGAGAAGATGTCACCCAGGTGATGGGCGACAAGCATCGCGAAGACAGTGCACGGGAGCTGGTGATGGGTGTCGCGGAGTGATGTCCGGGTGACGAGCGTCACAGAGATGATGTCCGGGCGACGAACGTCATAGAGTGTCGTCCGGGAGACCGGGGTCGTGGAGTGACGTCCGGGAGATGGGGGTTACGGAGTGACTTCCGGGCGACGGGGGTCGCAGAGATGATGTCCGAGCGACGGGCGTCGCAGAAATGACGTCAGGGCGACGGGCATCGCGGTGGTGGTTCGAGCTACCTCGCGCACCACCTACCGAGTACATTGATGTCGGGGACATCGCGACCCAGGGCACGATCAAATTTGCAAAAAAAGTTCAAAGTGTAGAAAAGTATGAAATGTGTAGGGCGCGATGTTGGATAGAAAAAAGTTAAGTGTGGTGTAGTGAAAGAAGGGTGAGTATAAAGGAATATTGTAGCAAGAAAGGATGTTAGAGTGTTGGGGTGTGTGGTATTTATGAAAGAGTGTAAAGAAAATGGAAGTGTTGAGAGGAAGAAATGGGAAAGAAAAAAAATAGGGTGGGTTGGCCTCGGGGTGTGAGGGGGGGTCGTCCTTATATGAGGGAAAAGGGGAAGGGGTCTTGGGTGAGGGGAAAAATGATGGGGAGAGGTAATATGTGAGGGGGAATTAATGTAAGGAATAGTGAAGGGTAAAGAGAAAGTGGCGTGAGTGAATGAGGGAGGGAGAAAGTGATGATTGGTTAATTTGAAAGAAGGATGAAGAGAGAGGGGGTGGGGAGGCTGAGGCCGAGGGGTGTGGGAAGGGGGGATGATTAGAAATGATCGGGGGAGAGAAATGTGAAGAGAGAGTGATGTGTTAGAGTGAAGAAGTGATAGAGAGAAGGTTGTAAGTGGGGGAAATTTTATGTGAGTAATGAGTGGGGAAAAAGGAAGAGGGGAAGAGGGAGGGGAGGAGACCCACATGAATGGTGAAAGAGAGAAGTGTGTTTGGTGAGTTAATGAGTATAAGAGAGAGAGAGAGAGAGAGAGCGAGAATGTGTAAGAGAGAAAAGAGGCATTTAATGTGATAAGAGAGAGTGTGTAAAGTGGGGGATGTTGTCTCGGGTAGAGAGGGAAGAGAAAGAATGTGAATGAAGAAAGAGAAAGTTGAAAGTTGAAAGTGATTGGAGAGAGAGAGAGAGAGAGAGAGAAAGGGAAAAAGTGGGGAAAGGGAGAGAGAGAGAGAGAATTAAAATTGAGAGGAGAGTGGGGGGAGTCCCACATGGAGGGGTGGGAAGGGGGCTGCCGGAATTTGGGGCTGCCCAGGAGCCTAGGTGGGGGTGGGGTGGGGGTACCCCAATTTTATTTTT
>JAVXUP010003134.1:0-83894 GCA_033070095.1 Escallonia herrerae | reverse complement strand
GGAACCAGTGAGAGAACTTGTGAAACTAAATTCATAAAGAGGAGGGCCTGGTGATAGGCCCTGGGACCCAATTCTTATATTTGGGCCCAATCTATCTTAATTGCCACCATATGAAGCTAGTTATCTCATCTTGTATCTGTGGGTGGGTGCCAGCTAGTTCAGCTGGTCACTTGAAGTTGCACTAAGAGACTCGGTATTGATTTCTGTGTGTACTAGTGATTAAGGGGTTTTGAGGAAAGGGGGAGAAGGCTACCCCTTGTCGTGCAGCCCAGGCCCAGATTATGGTCTGTACTGAGGGACTTGTTCTTGATTCCCCTCTGCACTGAGAGTATTCGTTTGCACAAAGCAAGAAGTCCGTGCTCGCATATGTCTGCATGTAGATGACTTGTTCGTGAAGGCCACATGTGACGGTGGGAGTTAAAATTTTGTTACTACACCCATTTGTAGAAGCTTAAGCCTAGTGCAGTCTTTTTGTAAGTGTTTGTCATTCGGTTTTCTAGTAGGTCTTGTACAAATAAAGGTACAGATTAGCTAACAAAGTTCATTTAGATATTCATATGGTACTCGTAGTGTAGAAGTTGCGCAAGATTTTACCCTTGTCATATAGTTCCTTGAGTAGATTTTGTTTTGACAAATAAATTCGAAGATTATTTATAAAAATTACTTTCATGGCATAACATGAAAACAGTGTTAGCACATCTTGTAACATGTTTAACCCTTGGTCAAGTTGATTCTCTGTTTTTCGTTTTTCCTTTTGAAAGCCTTTTTTGTGTTCTAGTGTTATTTACTGTGTTTGATTTTTTTGTCTCAGTGTCGCCAAGGACTCTTCTACATAGACCTATAGCAGGTTCTCAAGTTCCATACTGTCCGATAGAGAAGAAAATGGGCGATTGTTGGTCACCAATCGAGCCAAGTACTTTCAAAGTCCGGGGACCAAATTATCTTAGGTGAGCACAGCATTAGTTGTTTAAACTTTCTCAAAACTTCATGTGCCAATAGCATATGCATTTTGTTGCTCTTGGTTGTTACGGTCTTTCAGTTCACTTTTAACAGGGATAAAAAGAAAGAATTTGCTCCAAACTCTGCCGCATTTTATCCTTTTGGTGCTGATGTATTCTTATCTCCCCGGAAAATTGACCATATTGCACGTTTTGTGGAACTTCCTTCCCCTGATACCTCTGGAAAAGTCCCTTCTATCCTTGTTGTAAATCTTCAGGTATATGTTCCTCTCAATTATGCTGAATCCTCTTCTTAAATCTATTTGATAATTTGTTTCATGAATATCGTGAATATACAGAATATTTTTGGTGCTTGGCACAATACGAGTTCATAAGTTTTACTTGCTTTAATAATATTGGTTATTAGGAGTGAAATATTGGTTCGTTTCTGATCCTCCCAATGTCGACATTGTTTTTCTCTATTTTCTGTGCTCAGATACCACTGTATCCTGCAACAATATTTCAAAATGAATACGACGGAGAAGGAATGAGTTACGTATTATACTTCAAGCTATCTGAGAATTATTCCAAGGATCTTCCACTTCATTTTCAAGAAAGTATCAGGGTAGGATATCTATTTACCTTTGTAATTGCAATTCTTGTCGTAGCATAATTCAATATGACACTTTGTCCTTGGTTTTGCTGGTGACAGAGGTTAATCGATGATGAAGTAGAGAGGATCAGAGGTTTTCCTCTAGATACAACTGCACCCTTCAGGGAACGGTTGAAGATCTTGGGCCGAGTGGTAAATTTGGAGGATTTTCATTTAAGTGCAGCTGAGAGGAAGCTTATGAATGCTTACAATGAAAAGCCGGTGCTTTCACGTCCTCAACATAATTTTTACTTGGTAAATAATCCCAAAGCTGTTCGGCTCCTTGCATGGCTGTAACTCTGACTTAGTTGTAGGTTCCATTTTACTTACATTCATGATCACCAAGCTTACCATTTTCCCCGTATACTCAGTTAATTCTTTATAACAAAAAAGAAGAAATTTAGAGTGCTGAGGAAACTTCAAGTCCTACAGTTAAGATAATTTACTTCTCAAGCTTTTCAAGAATTTATGAAGGCATCCAACTTAAACCAGTTGACAACGAGTGAAAGGCTAAAATCTCTGAAGGTGGCATTTAGAAAGTCCCAAACGGCTTGTAATTTGAAGTGCTAATCTTAATTTCCCCGATGCTAGATTCATTGGAAACCTGCTACATTACATCACTGCAGCATGCAGGCATTAAGTAAAGAGAAGCAAACACCGGACGAAAGTATATTTAGATGCTTGTTTATTCCCCATTTGGACGTCTCCTTTTTGATTCATCATGAGGGTTTTATTGATTACTTAACATACATCATTTATGGGAAACAAGTACTTCATCCAGCAAATACATACAGCTATGCTGGTGAAGTAATATATTACACTATGTTCCTCTTTGCTAAACATGGTCTTCCTTTAGAGTGTAGTTTATGAATCAAGTATCAGCAATCATCGTAGGACAAAAGTCCCTCCTAATATTTGTACCTATCTTTTGTCTTGTAAATGCCACACGCGATCAAGAGGCATCTAATGAAATTCTTATTGTAATTGACTTGAATACTTCTTGAATCTCTTTCAGGGTGAAAACTACTTTGAGATTGATTTGGATATGCACAGATTCAGTTACATCTCTAGGAAAGGTTTTGAAGCATTACAAGACAGATTAAAGCTCTGTATTCTAGATTTTGGTCTGACCATACAGGTATTTGATTGAGGTGCAAAGCGAGACTAATTTCCACACTTTAATTAAGATCCGTATTTCATATACATCTGATGTGGTCGCTTTGTGAATTTGAAACAGGGAAACAAGGCAGAAGAACTGCCGGAGCATATCTTATGTTGTTTGCGGTTGAAAGAGATTGACTACAACAACTACCACGTACTTGGGTTCTGATTATGTGATTATAACACGGTACTCAGGGAATGGACGCTAAAAGAAGAGGCGTGTTCTTTCCTGTTTTAAACTTCTGTTCCTTTTTAGGTCGAAAGTTAACCTTGCATCTCTACTTCAAATTTGAGCATCTCTATTCGGCTGAATAGAATGCTAACTTGAGTGTACAGTTGGGGCCCGAAATGAAATGAAGACTAAACACAAGAATTCCCTCAAGTTTCAACTGCTCTAGTAGGTATTATCATTGTCCAAATCTTTCATGCTAGCGTGATGTCGTTTTGCAAAATGTGATTTCCTGTAAAAGATTTTGGCTGATTAATTATCTAATACCTATTTAAAGTTTAAAACCATGAATAATAGCTTTCCGGAGAGTCCTGAATCATTAGTAGTTAAATCATAAAATTATGCATATTCGAGTTGTCAGCAAACGAAAAAGGTATTGATGACAGTTGAGGAAAAAGAAAACAAAGCCAGCGTGAGACAAGTTTATGAGAGATACAATAAGAAATATCTAGGAGGCAGGCGATCCAACACATCGACATCGTCTGAAAATGGCGACAAAAGCGCACCTTTGAACCTTCTTTCCTGTTCTAGAATGCGGGATTTTTTCTTGCTTTCCGGGGAGTGGGGAGGCAACAGAAGATTGTGAATCCACGAGTTCTTCGTCGTAAAATCTGTCTTCTTGATTGTTTCCTCGAGGTATAGCGGCATGCAGCTCACCAGATTTTGGTTCAGATAATTGAAGCCTGGTGTCCCAAATGCGGCCGGAGGATCCCTGTCGCCGGAATGAATAAGCTGATCTCTGCAATGTGGTCATGGATCTATCAAATGATACGTCTCTAATTGTGTTTCTGCCTTTTCTTTCGCTCGCTAGATCTTATATCCACGGCTTTCTTACAACATAACAATTTTTAGAAGTAATACGTTATTAGTTTGTTTTTTCTTATTTATTAATCGCATTTAATTTATTTATTTTGCTTGTGGTATGAGATGTGCAAAGTGTATTAAGGTGGTCTTTTTGGCACCTTAGGTACCTGATCAAGACCCCCTTGGTTTGAGGGGGAGAGAGAACAGGGAGGGGAGGTTGCTATCCCTTACACGCGCTTTATAGTTCCTGTAGTTAGTTAACAACAGAAATTTGGTTGCCGGTTGGCGCTTTTCGAGGGAATGTCTCATTTTTAGGAATGCGCGGAAAAAAGGGAAACGAATATCGTCTAGATGGACGGAGGAAGCATCGGGTGTTCAATATCTTGTATATGAGATATAATTCAGACCATATCATCTCAAGCCTGTTATCCAATATGTGCTGCATAACTTGTGGTACTCTAAACAACTTGCTAAACATAATAATCATCCAAAAGTTGAGGAAATTCCAACTGCATTTGATTTTCTTTATGTAAGATGGTGTCGATAAACGAATTCTCCCCAGCAGATGCAGTAGCTTCTGAGAATTTCTCTGTCTCACTTCCATACTTGCAAGTTGCATCAGCTTTATTCTCGTGTTTAACTTCATTTGAGTCATTCCCGTTTTCACTGGAAAAGTTACTCCTGGATTTCTCAATTCCCTGAAATTCGCAATTTTTTCGGACAGAAGGGGGTCTTCAACAAGAAAATCGGAGGGCGATGACGGTATCATTTGATGGTGAGATGCTTGGCAAGAAGAGGATGATGATGAAGTGGAGGAAGAGGAGACTTCGTTGAAGAAATGTGGTTGGATGGTTGCTTGGTTGGTCACTTGCAAATGTGCCGTAGTGTCCCACGCTTGGTTGTTATTCATAAAGGGGAAATCTTGGAATTGTTGGGTCTCTTTGTAGACTGAGGATTGTTCTGATTGCGACAAGGATATGTTGTTGTTGATGATGAAGTTGTTGAGGGAGACAAATTGGTTTCTGGTATTTGGGAGGCCGCTGATGTTTCCATACTCAGAAAGGACCTGAGGGAGGGGCTTATGGGTGATGGGATCGATTCCCATCTTGGTGAGCTTCTTTCTCAGCTTTGTGTTCCAGTGGTTCTTAACGTCATTGTCTGTTCTACCAGGCAGCCGCTTTGCTATTAAAGACCACCTGCACCAAACGAACGACGGGTAGGGTAAACAACAAATAATGTGCAAAGGAGATAAAAAAATAGGAAGAGGCGATTCCCCCGCCTCATTTGTTGCTGAATCTGCATTAGCCAAGATAATAGATGCGTTGCGGGGATAGCATCTATCTTGAAACACTTGAGCAGCCAAGCCTTTTTGATACTAAAACCAAAGAGCATGGCGTTTTTCTTAGTTCGTGGCGACCTTTTACCATTTCTTTGGGAATACAAGCTAGGAATGTGAAAGGGACAAAGGAAACTTAATTGAATGGGATACAAAAAACTGCAGAATCATGGAAAACACCCTTCAAGGGTAAATTTCCTTGGGAAAAACCGGAGAAGTAAGCAAACTCTTGAACAAATGGCAGGAAAAAAGAACGAACAAAGAATAGAAACCTACCTGCTACCTATAGCTTTATGAAGATTTACAATGTGCTCTTCTTCTTCGGGTGTGAAGCTATCATGCTTTAGGTCAGGCCTCAGGTAATTAGTCCACCTAAGTCTACAGCTCTTCCCACATCTGTTGAGTCCTGCGTCCAAGCACATTCAATTTCATAACATGGTTAAAGCCAGTTAGTTATACCGTTTCTTTGCAGCTGCAGTTAACTAGTAAAGGTGGCTTCCGTTTGTCACTAAAGTTCAGGCGAGTACTGATCTTTAGCGACATATGCCATGTTGAGTGACGTACTGGGGAAGGATCCATATGCATATGTATTCTACTGGAGCAGAAAATGAACCTGCTTTCTGGGGTACCAAGGTCCAGTTGCCAATCCCATGGCTGGCGACGTGAGCAAGTATCTTTGCATCTTCTTCTGGGGTCCAAGGGCCTTTCTTCACATTAGACTTGTCACAGCACGGAGGTCTCCCCATAAAGATGGTAGTGGAGGTCACGCACGGAGATGGGGTGGTGACTTGATGCAATGGTGATGCAAATGGAGAGCTGTACTTACATATGGAGGGATTCGAACACATTGTTTTAACAAGGGAGGAAGCAAGAAACGCATGCAGTTTGGCTCCCCAATTAACAACAATTGCATGAATACATCAGCATCTCAGTAAAACGGTTTGACGTGACATGAAAAACAATGCATGCTCTCTCTCTCTCTCTCTCTCTCTCTCTCATGTGCTTGGCTCCAAGATAGTTAACAGTATATGAAGGTTCAAATTGGGTGATTCGTTTTGTTAAAGCTATTAAGTTTTAACTGATCTTGGCTCGCTGGTGCTTCCTCAGCATGACAAACTCTGATAGTACTTCAGCATTTGTAAGATTTTAATTTTGAAGTACAGTTAGTCTGAGGCAAGTTTAGCCCATAACTATGAAGCATGCAATTGTCATTGCTGAGAACGAGTACCTTGCTGGCAATTAGTCTCCCTTTCATCAAAACAAGAATAGTGTACTATTTCCGAATTTGGAATCCCCAATCCCACAACAACATTATAACTCTTTCATCCATTCCACAGTCCCGCTACAAGATTGTTTCCTTTCCATCATTGTTCTTCGGGGATACGAACAGAGGTCAAAACTTTACAACAGGAGGGAGAAAACAACGAAATCTCTCTTATGATGAGCACTTATTGCAACTCTTTCTACAAAATCCACTGCCAGCGTCCTCGGATCCTACCATGTAAAGAGGATTCTTTTCACATTCGCCGGCAGCAGCCCACTTGGGGCAGTTTGCATTCTCGTCGGTGCAACTTCCAGTTGAGCGCCTTTCTGATTTGTCAAAAGACCTCACGTGTATCCACTTGGTCGCGGACCATTTTTCACCCTCGATGACAGGGCAGCTACCGTGCAAGCTTAATGGGTCGGTAGTTGCGTCAGGATGAAGACTGAAAAACAGTAAAGCGTCGCCCTTTTTGGGTTTCACTGCAAGTAAATCATAGCACAAGTATCAGCTTCGAAATGAATATCCAGTAAAGCCTGACTTAAATCTGGCTTAAGTCAAACTAAAATACTAAGGCAGCCCTCTCTTAGGGGTTCCCTAATTGCTGCCTAAAATGCACAAATTACTTTACTTCAATGAATTACCACGTACGGGACAATTCTAAAAAGAAATGAATGGCAAAGTTGGGTAACATACACCCGACTGTCCAACTGGGTCTACAAAAGATTCGAATATACTTAAAGATCCGATGCGTCATACATACGATCATAGAAAGTTGTTCAAAGGGTCCTTATGACCCATTATTGACCAATAGGTTAAACTCATCCATATTCTGTTATTTTTCCACACATCACTTGAGATTCCAATAACATATAAGGAATTTCCCTGAAACATGTTCCCCACAGGCCCTCTCTTAGGGGTTCCCTAATTGCTGCCTAAAATGCACAAATTACTTTACTTCAATGAATTACCACGTACGAGACAATTCTAAAAAGAAATGAATGGCAAAGTTGGGTAACATACACCCGACTGTCCAACTGGGTCTACAAAAGATTCGAATATACTTAAAGATCCGATGCGTCATACAT
The DNA here is from genome assembly GCA_033070095.1 of Escallonia herrerae. Lineage (NCBI taxonomy): Eukaryota > Viridiplantae > Streptophyta > Magnoliopsida > Escalloniales > Escalloniaceae > Escallonia > Escallonia herrerae. Next base: position 76,425 of record JAVXUP010003134.1, on the reverse strand, counting down.
ACGATCATAGAAAGTTGTTCAAAGGGTCCTTATGACCCATTATTGACCAATAGGTTAAACTCATCCATATTCTGTTATTTTTCCACACATCACTTGAGATTCCAATAACATATAAGGAATTTCCCTGAAACATGTTCCCCACAGGCAAACCACTCTGTTTTGCTATTGTTAACCTACATGCGATAACTGAAAAGAAGTTATACCTGAATAACCATTCTTTGCGCAATCAGACCAGTCATCTTCCTTCGGTTGAGAATCTTTCATCTGTGAATGATGTAGACTAAATTCATGTCCAAAAGAAAAGCTAAATGACAAAGAACGGTAGCACTACAAAATACAAGATACCTCTGAATTGGGGAAGACTGTTTCTCCACCCTTCTCAACATTTGACAAATACATAAGCACGGTGGCCACCCGATGACCACCCAATTCTAGATTGGCCTTGTCATGGAAATAATCAAAATGGGGCTCGTACTTTTGACCATGCTCGTAATGTAAAACTTGCATAGACTCTCCATTCTCTGATTACAACGTCAGCTTCCGACAATCAGAAACTCTTTTTTCCATCAACAATATGAAAGCCATAAATCAACCCGTGGAACACCACCAACTTACCTACGGGAAGGAACGTCCAAGCAGCAATTCTTGCTTCAATGCCAGCAACTACGTCATCCTTCAAATACCAAAAAAAGGACAATTAGTCAGCTTAATCAACAGATTACGGCTTGTATACTTAACAGTACAGGTCATTTCAAGATTATGTTTTATACAAGGACAAAGATTACATAAGCAACGTGTGCAAGCTACAATCCGACCAAGTATATTTCCATATGGCCCAAGACGCAGAGCATCAGCAACTTTCAGATTCAACAAAATCACTAGACAATATAAAGCAACGGTACCAAAAGATGTAAGGATACTAGCATACTTTTCAAAATACAATGCCTAGGTAAAGTGGCACATGCACAGAGTATCACTATTCAGGTATTTTCTACGTGCAAGACAACATGAGCCTTGCTCAAGGGAATTTGAAATATTCAAATCATGACATGAAATTCTACAGGGATGCATCCAACACAACTTCAGCCTCAGCAATTGCATTTTGACTGATCCCACATATGAAATTTTTTCTTACCAGAGCTCCGTCCATTATTTCACAATAGAGTTACAATATTCCCAATCAGAACATATAGAGATGTTTATAACTAGAAATGTCATAGTCAATCTAAAAAAATTTCTTTGTTGCATGTCTGCAATGTACTACTTTTCCAGCGAGCACTTCAAGAGACAAGCAGGATGGTTGAAGGCTTGTTCTCTTTGCCAAAGAGCTTGTATATACACTATCGCCACGGTGGGGGTGGGCAGGCATTAGCCTGATGATTTGGCATGAACTAGCACTTGGGTCTAGCCCAGGTGTGCCACTCTCCCTCCAATCTCTTTGGCTACCGGAAAAAAAGGTTGTTCTGGCGAGGATAACTTAAAGCCACTGGTGGCGAAGGTCAAGAGTCTTGGAACAATTGAGCAACCACCATTGAAGAATATAACCAAATTGATGTAATTCAGTGTTCTGATATAGCAAGTGCTATCAACTCCATGGCGCTATCAACTCCATGGCCATCTTAAAGACAAAGCCTGCCTATGAACTATAATAGGACTCCTGGGAGCAGCCACAATGAAAAACAAGGACGACTAAACCATGTGCATTAATATCAATCAGCTGTAAACAAAGCCCGATGTTCAATATTTAGTAATAAGCTTTCATGCCAGCTAATCAGACTAACCTTCTCAGCATTTGAGTATCTCCTACACCCTATACTCTTGTTATACAATACAAATCAAAGTGCATTTTCACCTCAATTTATTTTGGTCACAGCTTAATACTATTTAATCCTGTGCACTTCAACTCAACCAAATGCTACTCTTGAATCCTGTCCATTATTTTAGTCACAGCCTTGTTTAATTGCGTGGTGTCAGCTGCATGAATCTTCTTTGCTACTCTGCCCTGTTTAGGGCCATATTTTCTGTTCAACTTGAAACCACTGGACAACAATCTCTAAGACTCCGTGCTCATAATTCTGAAAGGAAAAAGATATTTCTCACCATGTACTGGAATTTGAAAGTTAGAAGTCATTAAGAAAAATTAAAGCAAGTATCAAGCATTTGCTTCAGTCGGCATCTTATGATAAACTTCACTGAATTTCCAGCCACCTATGTGTGTAATTACTAGTGAGCTTGCACATTAACTTTTAGTGCGCTTAAGAATAATGGGAAGACATAAAAAATTTCAGGGAAAAGTTGCAAACAATTTGGAAGGTTATAAGACGACAACATGCTGGAATGAGATTATCTACATCCTCGCTTCAACCACGACTCTTGATGGGTCGATGGGGAAACCTTGTGTGGTCAATGCAAGCCGAAAGAATTGCCAGTAGAGACAGCATCACCAATCAATTTGCTTTTCAGTAGAAGACAAGTTTGAATGAGGACCCATATAATATGGTCAACTAACTATAGGATAAGAACAAGGACATTAGATACTTCAAAAGCTTCAAAATTGCATTTATAAACTTCGCTCGTAATAGCCCAGACTACTTGGCTCAAAAGAAGACCCTCCTACGCAGCCATAAGTACATTGACTTCTATATTCGCTGGTCAGGTTATAACAAGCCGAACAAAAACAGATCTTAAGGGAAGTACATTCATCAATAAGTCTTTGAGTGAAGTTCTCACAGTAAGTTTAAGCTAGTTAAGTGCCAATTGCAACCATGTTTCCTTTAGCATAGGAACTCATGATGAGACCCCAATCATGTGATTGCAAAACTAAGACTTTGACAAAATTTGCTGTTAACAGATACTGATCCAGGTAGAAGAGCTACATAGGGCCAATATCATCATGCTACAAGTCGATGATGTGTAAATCTAGCTAAGAAGTCTTTCCAAAAACGTTCTTAACTTTAGCAGAACTTTCTTAAATCTTAATAGTGAACTACAAGCTTGGCTTTGCAATTGACCTGTTCAATGAGTAACAGCATGACTGTCTCATACTTATTGATGTATCGAATCTTTCAAGAGAATTCAAACAAAAACCAGAAATGCATAATGCATATTTAACGCAACTCTCAACATTGCGAGGCCGTAGTAATGTAATGTGTCCCTTCTTTCCAACATATAATATGTTCATTATGTCCCTTCTTGCCAACATAAAAGATGTTCACTGTGTCCCTTCTTTCCAACATATAAGACATTCACTATATGGTTGGAACCTGTGATTGTTTCATGGATGACCATTGTAACATCAAGAGATCAAAAGCATCAAAAAGCACATTCAACAAGAAAGCCTGAGATATGATTTTATGAGCAGACTATCACCAAATGACAGTAGCAAATTAACATTTACATGTATAAAGTGCTGAAGTAGGTCTAACTCGATAATATAAACCATGAAAACCTAAATGATCTAGATTGCAATACGTCTACAATCAAACTCCATGTAAATGTACAAGTGATAATTTGACTGACCTGTGCCTTGCTAAGAAACATGCCAGAGCTAGTTCTCACTTCACTTTCTACACTCTTACCGGATTCATTGTCAGCAACCATAGACTTCTCCAGCTTATCTTTAGCCTATTCACCCAGATTATATCAAGAAAAACAAATTATACTGCTTCTCGAGATCCCTCTATTTCTTAGGTCAAACAAAGATGATAAAGTAGAACATCATAAACTTCGTTAAAAAAATAGTTTTACTCAAATTTCCTCTTGCATTTCCCAGCAACAAAAAAATGCTGAGTTCAAAATTGAAAGAACTATCAAATTCGAAATGATAGAGCAAGTAAGACTAACCAGGTCAATGAGACGATCACACTCATCATCTGTTAGAAAATTCCTGTATATGAAAGCCCTGCATAATCCCAATCATACCCAGATCACAAAGCAGTCAGATAAGTACATTCACACGCACGCACGCACGCACGCACACACACACACACACGAGAGAGAGAGAGAGAGAGAGAGAGAGAGAGAGAGAGAGAGAGAGAGAGAGAGAGCAAAAATGACCTGGGTCGCCAAGAAAGTTGGGTGATCCGAGTGGGATCAAAAGGAATAGACGAAGCACCTGTCGTCAATTTAAGCACCGACGCTTCTCTGCATTACACAACAAGAAATCAAACATCACAAGAAAAGTTAAAGATTCGGATACATACATGTTTTTGTGTGTGTTTGTGTGGGTGTTTGTACGAGAGAAATTTACGTTCTCCTATCGCCACGCCAGCCCGAGAACAGAAACGCTGAATGAGAGAAATCAGGGAAAAACAAGAGGTAACAGAGGGGTAACAAGAGGAAAAGAGGAGAATCCATCGCTACAAAATGTGTCCTAATAGCTAATCTCTGTTCTACAGAGATCGATGGAAGAAAGGGAATTACAGAGTTGACAACCAGAAACTTCAATTTTTTCGCTGTTGAGTCAGTCGTAATATGAAGTTGGTGCGATTTTTATTTAGAAATTAATGCAGACTGGGCATGTCTGGCTTTCCTTCCAGGGGGACGCGCGCCCGTGGTATTTGGTTTTTGTAGTTTCATTTCTGGAAGGTTCTTACATGCTTCATTACCTCTTTTGTCAAAAAAGGCAAATATTTCTTCCTTCACACCCACACACACACACAAAAAAAAAGAAGAAGAGGAAAGGGATGGAGTTCAGATTTTTAATTGCAAGTACAAAGTAAACTATTTCACTTGTTTGACCGTGATCTATTTACAAGATTTGAAAAATCACAAAAAAGAACAATTTTCAGATTCTATTAATATACAAACACATGCATACGATGACTCGACTGTTAATTAGTTTTGCGGTAAGACGTCTCAATGTAGCTTACAGAGTTCAAACACAAAGGGAGATTGTTGCTTATTATTGTTTATTTGAAAATATTAATGCTACCTATAGATTTTCATTACCGATGTAGTTTGTTAGATATTTCATTAAGATTGTTATTTGTGTCGGTTACTAAAAAATAGGTGAAAAAAAAATCCTCCAAATAGTGATAGTTAGCGTGAAGAAATCATTGCGTATTCTATTGAATACTAGCGTCGTTAAACAATCCTCCTTCGAAACTTTTCTTTTGACCGGAGGTTGCATTATTACAAGATCTATGTATAGTTTCTATCAAAGAATGTGACAAATCAAGTTGTTTATAATTATGGTTTACAGTGAAGCGAAGGTTATAATTTTGTTTTCGGTTCTTTTCTTCCTACATTTTTTTTTCATTTATTCAAAGATAAATGAATAAATTGACTTTATTGTTACTATTGTGAGGTAGGTTGAATACTAATAGTCTTACTTTTTGAGAAGTTTATTAAGGTTTTTGAAATTCAATACTAATTAAATTAATCATCCGTTTGCAAAGGCAATTACGAAAAAGAAAATGGACAAGAAAAAGAAGATATAGTGTTGTCTTGTTGTGAAAAGATCGGATGTGATTGCCCTCTGACTTTTGAGGATCTTAAAGTCACGTTCCTCAACATTTTGTGACTAGTTAGACAAATCTTCTCCCCTGCATGGGATCCACCAACTTCTCCTTTTGCAGAATTATTATTGTACGAATATATATATAGAGCCTTTTATATTAAGAATTATGAGAACATGAAAATTGTTTGTGCGGGAGTTCTAGGATGAATCAGCTTAAGCCTCTAACAAACTATTTATGAAACACACAGATGATGAACGGTAGTCACTTAAATACAAAGTGAAGGTGACGGCCAGGGACGGACTTAGAAAAGCTAATCGGAAGGGGGCAAAAAGTGATTAAAAAATAATTAATGACTAACATAAAAAATATAAAAGGTTCAAGCTTACATAAAACATAAAAAATTAAAAATATATTATAATTAATGTTACTATTAAATACGTTAAATGTAAAAATAAATTGTTCATTTTGACTATTAATCATATATTTTACTATTCATAGTGATTTATTTAATTTGATAACATTAGTCAACTACAAATTACTAATCTTACATGAAAAAAGTTTAAGTCTTAATGTATAGATGTATTACTAATATGATTATCAATTGTATGAGTACAATAATAACGAATAAGCTACCATGCTATAAGAATTTAAATTAAAAACTAATCTTGATATATTCGTGTTTTCTTGTAATCTGAAATTTTAGAATTTGAAATTTGAAAGAATGAAGATGGAGTAAGGGAACGAGAAAGATAAATTTATGATGGAGGGTGGGCATAAAGAGTAAAAAACATAACAAAATTAAATCTTAATTAATTAATGATGGAGTATAATATAGTGATATTTTCATAATTATTTTAAATATATTTAATCATTATATAAAAAAAATTCTCCTAATGGCCCCTCCGGTCATGAGGCAGCTCCGCCCATGGTGATGGCAACGGTCCCATGTTACATAATTGGTCCTAAAAATGATGTATTCGGACCGCCGCAGCCCGCATGCAAGAATTGCTCTAAGAACATCCTCTGAGTCTCTGACCCAATAGAGAGACTAGCATACAACTGTCTTGTTGTAGGCTACGACGTCAGTAATATTGGGCCAACATGCCGTAATGGGAATGGGCCTCGTGAAATGACATCTTGAGTTATTTTAGGCTTTTAGTTGGAATGCGCATTTGTTCTGCCTCACTCCTCTTGTAGATAGTACTATCTAGGGTAATAGGATCACTTCCTTTTGAATCCCGGCATTAGAACTAGTTATCAATGGTATTAACTCTTGGTTGGTAAGGAAATCGAGCAAGAAATGCAACACAATATTGTATTAAATTAAAGAAAATTAATGTTGCTATTTTAGGTAATCGTGAGTGAATAATTGCTTGGATACAAGGGATATTTAAAGGCAATACTTCCTGTTTAACATGGAATATGCATATCCTAATCAAACTAGGTAACTCGAGATTACATTTCTCTAAGTTTGACATTGTCGAGGCTACCTTCCTCGAGACTGTGTAGACTGAGGCGAATGTCTCTTGAGGCCGACAATCATCCAAGGTTAGTTCTTCCGCCGAGGCTGATTTCTTCCGAAACCTTTGACTTGGTCTTTCTTGATTCTGGCAACTTTTCTTTTACTATAACTAATCAACAATAGACAGGATTTTAAGAACCTGCCTCTCATCAAGCCCTGAGGACTCAATCATTCTTCCGCTCTGAGAGCTCTTTGTAGACTTCGAAGGTCCTTAAGCACATACCCCGTATTATTTGCCTTGAACACCTCTGTGGATCCATATTAGTCAAGTGTAATAAGGGCTATAAAACTATAATTTGTTTATGTTTGCCCGAGTTTCATGCTCAGGTGCCAACTTCATTGAACATAATATTTAACATGTTCTATGGCACATGGGTTTTGAGTCCATTTATTCATACATGTTGTACCGCGCATGCTGTCTTACACGCTGTTTGGATTGCGCAATACCCTGCACATGTCTAGCAAAAGGACCAAGCTGAGCATATATATATGCCCAACTTCGGAATTAAGTAATCCTTTAACGTAAGGTAAAGAATGATTCTAGATTTACACTAGTAATTGTTAAGGTGGAATTGTGCAATTTTCAGAAACGAAGTCAAGTTTATTTACTTCAATGGTAATGCGTGTTCCATGTAATAACATTTTTCGACATAATATCAAGAAATGTGCGATAAGTTCAACTCTGAATATGCTAATTTAGTTTCCAAATTCTGATATGATTGATCGGTGGATGGATCATATTGGGCGTCTCCAATATTTGTTTGGGCCGAATTTGAAGTTTGCATCCAAATCAGGCATGGCCTCACTACTTGGAAATGCTTAGCCCTAGCTAAATCAAGGGTAACATACACTTAGCATTACTAACAACCCGTCAATCCATGACCTTGTTAGCTGCAAGCTTAGTTTTTTCCACGACGGTGCCATCATTTCCAGCCAAAGCTCGGTACTTATCCTTCCTGGTGAAGTTGGTGCATTCGTACGAGAGCGTCGAAGCAATCATCCTTTGTATATAGTTCGCGACATCGTGGCTTGGTTTTCCAGAACTACAAGTTAATTCTTGCGGTAACTTGTTCAAGAACGTCACTTCGTAAGCTGGGCTAGGGTTCATGAAGAAGTAAAAAGGGTCCATCCCTTTCCACCCTCGAGCCGTCGTCCCATGAAACATGCTCATATGGTTTGACATGGCCACGGGCACAAGTTGGTCGGTCAACTCGGCAAACAATGCTGAAAATCTGAGTAAAAACGGTTCCCTGCATGTAGTCCCCTCGGGGCAAATAACTAGGTCTCCTTCTTCTAAGAGCTTTTTGATCATGTTGGCATCCTTGAGACGATCGCGGTTCAGCCGGACGGTTTTTATTGGCGAGATGATCTCAGATAGTCGCGAGAGCGAGTACGTGACTGCGGGGATCGGGCGGCCAAGGGCGGTAGAGAGAAAAATTGGGTCGAGGAGGCTTCTGTGTGAGCAAATGAACAAGACACCGGTTTGGCCTGTGGACTTTTTAGCAGGTGGAGGTGGGGTACCTTTGACAGTGACTCGGACACCAAGTGCCCAGAAGGCGTAGTACACGAGCGGCATTGGGAGGAGCGCACCAGCAGCAATCCGCATGCATGCAAGTACGAAGCCTACGGGGATCCAAAGAATGGTGAGAAGTGCCATCAGAGGACTTAGTTTCTGTACAAGCCGACCGTCATGGAAGATTATGGGCTTCGGTAACTTGTCGTGGCTTACCGCTTCAACCTCAGGATTTGCTGGAACTACGTAACTTTCCTGCATTCATACAACAATGAACTGTCAAAATTGGTTGCCAAACTGACTTAAATGATGTAGTAAGATATAGTGTAATCCAATCATTCTAAATATTTGATTGCTCTAAGCTTGAACAGAAAGGACTGATGCATTATGTCGCGAACCTTGCATAACTTCATGAATGGGTAATCAGTCTTCCTATCTCCAAGTCCAATATCGGGTGTTGAAGTATTTCTAAATGCTTTCAAAAGTGCGTCAGCCTTGTTATGTCCAACAAGTATTCCAGGACCAGTCACAAGGCCAGTGGCTCTACCTTTATATGCACTAATCTCTGTCCCTAACACCAAATCTGCTCCTAAATACTCCTTCAAGAATGCCTCCACCATAATCTTAGGATTTGCCGTTAGTACGCACCTCTTTCCACACGACGAGAATACACGCCAGCTCTCCGGGTGCAAGTCGCTAGAGTAGAATTTCGGCAAAACTGCTCGTGCCACTGACTCGATGTCCGATACTCTCATGCCCGCAAACGTGGCAAAAATTAGTACGCGAATGCCCGCCGACTCTGAGATGCAGTAGTAAAGAAGACCGGCCAGTGGAGAGGCCAAGAGCAAGAAGAGAAGCCTTAGAGTTCCACCAACTTCAAAGGCAACAAGGGCAAAATAAGGAAACGAACTACGTCCCCTCAGCAACGTCCCGTCGAAGTCCGCGACCACCGTGTCTTTGTCAAGTCCGATGGATTTGCACTGATCTATGGTTGGGAATGTTCGAGGTGAGCTTTCATCAACCTTTGCCATGTTATACGAAGATTAATGTACTTTATGTATCTTCTAAACTATTGTAGTAACAGCATACACACTAGGTGACTTTATATACTAAGAGTTAAGCTAGTGTGAGGACAAATATTTTGGCTTAAGAGATCAAGAAGGGTGAGATCACTTGTTGGAATTACCGAGGTGGTTTGTGTTGTTTCTTAAGCTTAAGAAGATGCTCAATGGATCTTAGCCTTTTTGGACAAGATGTTTAGCCGTTTGGACTCCGCGGGCTCAAGTTTGGTCCTCGAATGGCCACGTTCCAGAAACAATTAGGTTAGAGATCTTCCATATTTAGTTAAGAAGTGCATGATCCATGTCCTGAACTTAATTATGGGCTGTTTACCTTAACACGTGATTTTAATTAGGTATACTTAGACGGGTTCCGTTCACATATATTTCAAGTGATAATGCCATACTTATAACATGATAAAGCTCTTAACAAGTTAGCTGAAACCTAAACGTTCATTTAAGGCATCAACTTATAACATAGAGAAAAGGAAGGAGCTCAAAGAAATTCAGCGTTGAAGAGATCTTTTCAATCATCTCGTTGTTGAGCCCGCCTTGTGTTTGTCATACTCGTCTTCTCTTCAGTCAATTTGCTTCAAAAGATACATCTTCTTATTGATGACTTAGTGCCCAAAGCTAGGTTGCCTCAGTTTCACCTATATTTTGTTTCATTGATAGCAACAGCTGAGATTTTCTTGGGAGTTAATTCCAAGGCGCATGTTGCTTTTGGCTTTAAAATTAAACATTGTGAAGGTGACATAACAGTAATTTTGCTGCGTCACGTTTGGGGCGATATGAACGATGATGTAGAACCAGAAGATCAGAACAAACCATCCATAACAAGGCTCAAGTTGGGCATAACTCGTACTGATCATTAGGCTATGAGATGGCTTGAAAATAACCTCAACTCCTGATTAGCATCTAGATTCCTTGGGTACTTGACAAAGCCCGAGGTTCGCACAATTTGTTCTTATTGAATGGTTCAGCTTTGTATAGACGTTTGAATACTTTTTGCTAGATTGCGATATCTGCATGTGTGCGGGTGACATAAATTTTGTGAAACAAATTTTTACTAGCATTTTGTTTTACAAATTCTCAAGAAATAGAGTTTTAGGGGCATAAAAAGGGCGTTGGCCACCTTATTTTCTTGAAATCTTTTTCACTTATCTATATTGACGTTTAGCCACCTTATCTTTTGATCTTAAATCCACAGCGTACTAGTTCATGTTTCATTTGGTGAATAAATTACAAGCATTTTAAGGTAAAAAATTATATGAATTCATCCTTGAATTTGTTCTCGAACTTGTTGATTGAACTAGTTGTACAAAACTCATAGTCCTACATTAGAGTGGTTACAAAAGTCATATGGGTTCATAGGTTACTAGGCATGCTAGGATTGGTAAGCGGTAACAAGTTAGTAAAGGTCGACTCTCATGCGCATGTGAGCTGGAGTTAGAGCCAAGCCATTCTTAAGGTCAATTTTAGAAATTCACCAATCAGGCGTTCACGTGTTACTCGTGCGCAAAGGGGTGCAAATCCCGGTCCAAAACCCTCGTGGACCTACCTGGGAAGAATGGAGCTAGCAAAAGTATGGCCATTCAAGAGGAGCCACTGAACCTTGCCTTCCTGGATGAGAAGAGAGAACAGTCCTATTCACGTCACAACGAACCATCGTCCTACTATTTTGCCCCAAATATCCAAGGAACAAGTGATGCATATCCTCATCACCGTTGGAAATTACAGCATATTCATTCCAGGCTTCAAGTTTACATAACCAAATAAGCAATGCCTATTCACCCATTAATGTACTTACTTCTGACTAAATGCACATTCGCCGAGTATTTGTCAAGAGGGAAGGACAGTTCTTTGGCGATACAACGTGCTCGCCCTACTAACGTTACTTAAAAAAGTTGCAGTCCTGCTATTTGCATTCGTTTTTGTCTTCAAACACATTTCTACTTTGCTAAGTGGCTAGTTACGAGAAAATGTTGAATACAGCGGCAACTCATATGATGTCTACTTCCTATGTCTAATATAGATAGACTAGGGAAAACATGTTATACTTTAGTTTTTTTTTTTTTTAATTTATACCTTATACCACGTCACTCCAGAAGCTATTACAATTATTGCGCATGACTCAGATTAGAAGAGCTTAGTCTAACCAAAACTTTAATTTGTTTATCATAGAAGTAGTAATTTCTTATGCTTCTAGAAGGAGCTTTAGTTTAGGCTAGTTCGCCGTGAAAGAAATATAAAGTCTATTTAAGATGGTTGGGTCAAATGATATCGTAAGTGTACACTGTTTTGGTAAAAAACTGTATATTTTGGTGTTAGAACTTGCTTTAGTCTAAGTGAGCCTTCTATTGCTTATCAAGTGCCTTTCTACTGCAAAATTTTCAAGACAAGCAGCGGCAATTTCTTTGGCTTAAAGTACTCCATCCTTTTGACTTCAGGAAAGCTGTCTAAACGTGAGCCTTGTTGGACAACTTTCATCCTATCAACCGAAACACCAAACTTTGTTTAGTAGCCTTTTATATTAGGTTAAAAGAAGCAAGAAAGAAGAATTACATTGAGGAAATAAAACATTAAATGAAAAAAAAAAACCAGAAACTAGTATAAGACGCATTATCAACTTCATACACGGTACTATTTAGGACGAGAAACATTTCACATTGCTCAAGGGAATGATATAACTTTTGGGGGTAGGCATAACGAACAGCGGGGAATCCACCTTCCAAATATATCAATTGCACGTCTGGCTTGCTCATGCACCACACTATTCCCAGGACGCCTGCTGGATATTCACGTTACATTCACAAAAGTGCTGCATATATCGCTTGGAATTAGTACGCTATTTACAATGTCGCATGAATCACCCTCTAGCTGGATCTTCCAAAATCCAAGTTCGAGAGCAAATTGGCTAGCTTCACAAACTGCTATACTAATGACATTTAAGTCTTTCAAATTCTGTTCTATATTTCAGTTCTAAAACCAAGCTTGATGATGTAAATAGTGAAACACAGTACACAGATGGAAGTCTTTTGGCAAAGGCACCAATTGACTTGGAAATAAAGCCCAAGCATGCTGTGAAAGCATCATACGAAGAAAGCCTGCGAGTGCAGAAGAATAAAGCGTCACTTTGAAAGGAACCAAATAGAATCTCAACCAAAGGTAATATCAACCGTAGGAGAGAGAGTTCATGAAGACATTGACATAACAAACTTCGTTGTCTATGAATTCACAGTTCACTCTCTTACCAGGAAACTTTACCCCTGTTATGTCTATGTCCAATTTTTTTTAGTGCATCTGCAAATATGCTTTAGAGAAATTGGGACCATTTAGATTCTATACATGCAAACATTAAGATAAAGAGGAGTTGTGGAAAGGGATTGAAACAACCACCAGCAGAGGCCAACCTGAGAATCTTAAAACAGATGACAGCTAAAAGAACCAAGTCTGCCTTTTTCCTTTTAATCCTTTTTACAAACTGAAATACCCTAAAAGGAGAACATTTTTCACGTGATTTGGACTGACCAATCTATTTGTCAATTCCATTTGAGGATATAAGGAATGAACACAACACCTAAAGAAAAATTGATTGCAAATTTCTTCAAGGAACAAAGATTTCATCGAGGATATGAATACCAATGCTAATAGCAAATGACAGCTCCAACTTCTCTGCCTAAATCGTTAGAAAAATTCAAAATCTAAGTAAGGACCTGATGATCTATCGGAGTCAGAAGCTTCCTTGTCACTTGGAGGCAAGGATGACTTGATCGTCTGACTAAAAAATTCAAGATCAACTGGTTTTGGAATCTCTGGAGGGTGAGTACCACGAATGAGAGCCCAATTTACATTTTCAAAGAAAGGATGTTGTTTTATCTCCGTAGCACCCCTTTTGAACCCAAGTCTCTTTTGTGGGTCCTTTACAAGCAGGTCCCTGATCAATTCCTTCGCAGCAAAAGTGATTGCGGATCCCTCGGGAAATTTCAAGGTTTCGCCAACGACATTGAATAACGTCTCCCTGTTTCCATTGCCTTTAAACGGCGTCCTTCCGTGCAACAATTCGTATAAGAAGATACCGAATGTCCACCAATCAACAGCACTTCCATGACCATCTCCTCTGATTATCTCAGGGGCTAAATATTCATGTGTTCCAACAAATGACATCGATCTGGCAGCAGTTGGCTCTGCAATAAGCATGGGAAGCGAATCTGAATGCATCAAAGTTCGCCGTTCATTTCTCGACTTCTGTGCTTTAGAGTTGAAAAGACGAGGTTTAAAACAGGAGGGCTGGAAGCAAGAAGGCTCTACACAGACAGGTAATTTGCATGAGGGATCAATGCACGATGGCTGGATACAGTACGAGGCAATTGCACAAGACGGTTCATCAATGGACCTAACAAGCGTGGGATTGACACAACATCTTAATGATAAATCAAAGTCGGATAGCATAATGTGACCATCTTCCCTCACCAAAACATTTTCAGGCTTCAAGTCCCTGTACACCACACCCATCATATGTAGATACTCAAGAGCAAGAAGCACTTCCGAAGCATAAAACCTTCAGGCCAAAAGTGAGAAAGTTATTAGAAAAGATGATATGCTTTAGTTTTAATGACCATTCAAAAAATGTAAGCTAGACTTCAACTACTCATTTACCCCATGCTGGAATGATGCGGAGAAGTTATGTAGATCACAGTGACATCACCAATTAATAGGTATAAAGCTTTGTTGTTGTTGTTGTTGTTGTTGTTGCATACCTCCGGTGCTCAAAGTTAATTATTAACTTCTAGTACGCAGAAATGAATCTGTTATGCATTTGCACTAAGAAGCCAAGGTCTATCAGGCAGTTTATATGAACGACGTGTTTCTTACTGCTTTGCTGGTCCATCAGAGTAAACACCCCAATCAACAATAACAACAAGAATCCCACTTTTTTGTCAGTGTGTGACCTTCTCAATAGAGGATTCGTTGTAGTGAAGCATAACATCAAATCAAGGTCATCATCAACAATACATTCAGCTGGAGTAGTTTCAAAACGTAAGCAAACAAATTACAGCTAAGTTGCGTTTTCTCATTACTAGTCGCCTTGACAATCAAAGAACGGGAAACCGGATTCTTGTATCATCCAAGCTAGTTGAAAGACTTCGTTTAGTTGAATGAAGTATCACGAACAAACAATGCAAATCAACTGACAAGAACAGAACAGCAGAATCATTAAATCTAGGATCTAACCTTGCTGCTTGCTCCGAAAAATGTTTGCCCAACTGGCGCTGCCGAAGTATGTGAAGATCCCCACCACTGCAAAACTCCATAAGCAAACACGAAAATTTCTCCGTCTCAAAATGTGAATATAAGGTTGGAAGAAATGGATGATCCAACAAACCCAATATCTCCCTCTCAGTCTGAGCCCTAATCAGCTTCTTCCTCCCTGCCAACATCCCCTTATCCATCACCTTCATCGCAAACAAGCACCCCATTCCCCTCAACTCCGCCAAATACACGCTCCCTATATCACCAAATCCTAGTTTCTTCAGTAGCCTGAAGTGTCCCAAACCCAAAGCCGGACCTTTACCCTTCACACATTGTATTGCATCCCACCGTATGTCGTTCACTTTATGAGGTTTGGCTGGACAGAAGCTTCTAGAACTAGTCTCATTTCCGTCTACGCTATTACAACAACTGGAAGAACTTAAGCTACTCTTCTCAATCTCCAAATGGCCCACATTCTCTTCAACACTTAGAGATTGAATTTCTTTACCCACGAAACCACCGTCACTGCTCTTACTGGTACTCCTATTATCGAAGCCGGTAGCCGTACTAGAACTAGTACTAGTACTACTTAGATCGGTAAATGGACTGTTACTACTGACACTAAGGTCTTGTTTACTGACCGTTATAGATTTAACATTCCCATCTATGCTCTGAGTGACGGGTGTGTTCATAGTGGTGGCCGGTGGGGAAGGAAAGCTAGCTGTCCGGTGAAATGACTGAGAGAAGAAAATTTGTTTTAAAGGGGGCAAGGAGAGTGGTGGTCAAATGGGTTTTTGGCTACGCCGAGACGGTCAAAGGGAGCCAGGGAGTTTGTTAGCATGGGGACTCCAAAAACTAGGGTATCCATTCAAATTTGAAACGGGTGAGTTGGGGTTTGGGTCATCTCTTGCAGTATCCAAGAAACGTAACAGCTTGGAGACAAAGCACCAGAGGACTGCGGAGGGAGGGGGGAGAGAGAGAGAGTTGGGGTTTACGAGGACGACAATGGGCCTAACAGAGTTAGTAAACAAACCAAAGACACCCCCAAGGCCCCAGCCTTTGAATGGCTTCAGCCAATACCATTACTGAGGTTGCAGAGGGAATCTAACCGAGGGAGGGGGTACACTAAAGAATGCTGTGACATGGGTTCATGTTAGAAAGGGCCAGTAAGGAACTCTTAAATTTGGTTGAACCTCTGGGTTTCCTTGTAGACATGTTTGTGTAGGATGTACGGAGTAGTACAGTGTACTTGTATCCATGGAGGAAGATGCTCTCGCATAGGGAATATCTTAATCTTGAGACCTCATTTATCATCATCATGCCATGCGGTAGTTTTATTGAACGCCCCCTAAATGACCATTAACACCCTTCGCAAACTTTATAATATATGCTTGTAGGTTGGCACAAATTACCTGCACAAATAAATACTACTAGAAGTTTCAGTAGAGCAATGTACTAGGTTCCATCAATAAAATTACCCTTCACATTCTCAAGTCATCGTTGTCATCTCATCGGGGACGAAGGCTGTATGCTGCACTTGTGAAAACGTGCCTAGTGATGATAACTATCATTCAAGTGACCTAATTTAAACCAATTTTTAATATGTACGAATTTCTAATTAGCAACAAATGGATATTAACTATCATTCAAGTGACCTAGTGAAATGAGCAAACCACTGTTACAACATTGTTCTTATTTATTTATACTTTTTATAATAAATGATATATTTTAACTGTTTCTTATAGAGAGGCTCTTAACTTTTAACTGCACAAGGCAATAAGCGTCAACGAATATAGTGGCCCGCAACCCTAAAAATGTTATTGCCAAATGATTTGCTTATCTTGTACGGTCACTTGGGTAAAGCCACACGACGACGCAATCACCAAGGATAATAGTTTTCTAAAATTAAAACAAAGTAACATAAATTAAACATGAAATTAATAACGGGACTGAGATGCTCGTTTGGACTTTGGGGGTTTCTCCACTCTTTTACCAATTTACTGTATTATTATTTAGTGAGGGCTACAAGTGTAAATCTCATTGAGTTTTGGTGAATACAAATTGCTATAGTTGCATTTCAACTGTGTTCACTTCATATTCACAACCATCAAAGTAACATGTTCCATTTATAGGCCTCTATAAAAATACCTTGACATTTGAGCCAGAGAACATGCAAGCAAGATCTTTCTCTTTTTGGTGTAAAACACTATTCTTTTTTAAGATTTTATTCTAAAATTTGGCTTTTTATCCTAGTTCGCGCTTAAAATTATGAATCGCGTCGTTTTAAAAAAATTGACAGGAAGTGTGACAAATAGTTAAAAAGTCAAAATTTAAGATACATACATTATAATATAACAAAGTAAAAGAACTGACATGTTTTATGGTTGTAAGAAACATGCCCCCAAGGTGAATTGGGTATTATTTGCTAATTCACAATTGCCACATGGTGAAACCAAATAAGTCTTGTTTATGGAAAGATATTAGGTAGTTTCAAACAAGTGTCACCAACCATTTGGGACCGGCTAGCATAATGTAAAATTTATCCTTTTCTCCCTTAGCCCCTTTCTTTGTCACATCAACATTTTTAATTCAATTATGCTAAATGGTCGGATCAGTACTCACGTAACATGCAATATTTACTATTTCTAATCTAAAGCAATGACACGACTTATATACGTCAAGTACTCGTATTTTAGCGTTTGAAATGTTGGCGTATCACGAACCACGTCTCCTTGGTAAGAGTGGCTAACCAAGTTTCCCACGGCTCATCTATAGCGTAAAATTTATAAAAATAATAATTTGGCAGCTATCCGGATTATCGAAAGAAATTTACAGCCTCTTTTATACTGATAATTAATGATTGTTTAATGATTTTAGTGACTTTTGTTTAGTGATATTACGAAAGTCCTCTTAAATAATGTTTCTACAATTTTTAATAAAAATAACTAACTATATATCGCGACTTTAAATTGTCGCTATATAAGAGGTTGAAATTATCTTTTTACTATTCGAGTACAACAAAAACTTTCCAAAAATATTGTGCTAACTTTACTCTAACGTGGAAAACAAACAAATACATGAATGAATAAATAAAATTAGTTCAGTTTGTGACAAGTTTAAAAATACACCAATTTTTTTTTTTATTGTTTGAATAAGATATTTAAGAAGCTTTGTGACTTTGACCCTCCAGAGACCTGAACAAAAGACTCCAAGGAGGTCATAAAGTAAATTTGGGCTCCAAATTCCAAAGTCTTTTAGGCAGAGTAAACTAATTGACCCACCCTTCAAGGGCCCAAAGTCATGAAAGCGCCTTCGGCCGCCGCCAAGGTTTGGGGTTTCCCCTAGCGTATATATAGAAGATGCAGCAGTTGGCATCCTCCATCCCGATCTAGGGTTTAGGGTTTCGCTCTCCACTCCACTCCCTCGTAAGGATTATAGTCTAAGTTTTTATCCATTTTATTCTCTTTTCTTTGTAAACTGAATTCGCGTGATTTGTAATGGAGGTGTAATACACTCGATAGCAGTGGTGGGGGGTATCATTTCTGTGACAATGATAATTTTGTGATAGTCGTGGTGGGTGTGACAATGGCGTTCACTGATGGTTGATGTGACTGTCTATTGGCTGTGGTAGCAACAATAATGTAATGGTATTAGTAGTGGTGGCAGTTAAGATTGTGTAACAGCAGCGGTGATAAAGATAATGCTGAT
Organism: Escallonia herrerae; assembly: GCA_033070095.1. Lineage (NCBI taxonomy): Eukaryota > Viridiplantae > Streptophyta > Magnoliopsida > Escalloniales > Escalloniaceae > Escallonia > Escallonia herrerae. Next base: position 57,909 of record JAVXUP010003134.1, on the reverse strand, counting down.
AGTTCATTGTTTGTAAGATTCAGGATAAGACAGGGTAAATATTTTTTTTTAACTAAAATAAATCCAAATCTCTCTAAGTCTGGCCATTTTTTTATTGGATTTCACAATATAGAAATAAATTCAATTTCAAGTCTTTTTTTTAATATTTAAATAATAAATTTGAATATTTAAAATAAAATTTCATCGATTTTACGGTTTTGAGCACACTGTAGTAATAGTCGTTGGACTACTTAGCATTGTCACATCACCTAAGTTTTTATCACAATTCTTTACTACATGACTGTCAAATGCAAAAATCATAAATGCACGGAGGATAAGTCCAAGCCTAGAACCTTGGTACAAAATACAGGGCAGAACGAACCACGTTCTTAGGCTTTTTTATTGCTAGCGAACATGAACCTTCACCATAATTGTATTGGTTAACATTGTACATGGCAGGACCCGTGTCAATAATAGAGTTGCTTGATTGGCTAAAGGGTTGAAGGAGCGTTTTCAACAGTAAGAATGGTTTGGTAAAAAATCAAGAGCTTTTGAGTTTTTATATCCACTGGGTTATTGTACTTGACATGATGCTTGCGGCCGTGGACATTTAAATACGTGATTTTGATGGTTTTTAAATAGACATCTTTCATAAAATACAATTAAGACTGATACTAATATTCTAGTGTGGCAGTAAAACTAAAACATTACTAAAGTACATATAACACCAGTTGCAAATCATTTTGAAAATTATTATCTTTGTATATAAACTAGAAAACCGAAATACAGAAGTGTAACAGACTGATCAAAACTTTTTAACTAAGACCTATCAACTAATAATTCAAGAAACTTTTTAGTTGAAAGATCGAGAGGTTTGGTAACAAATAGCGATGCACAGAGTGGTCACGGAGTAAGAGAGAGTAGTGTACTGTGATTGAATTGTGGAAAATATGTAAGATATCACTCAATTTAAAAAATTTCAAGGCTCATAAATCATGAGAAAATACCTCAAAGTTAACATTTTATAGTTGTCGAGAAAGATAAATATATAAAAAAGAATTGTTAAAATAAGGATGAACGCATGTAGAGCTCAAACTAGAAGCTATACAGCTGTTGGGGTAGAGGAGGGGGTGTCAAAGTTTTGAATTTGAACAAATGTACATGCGGCCTGGGCCTTTTCTGGGTACACCCCGGGCCAGGCCTGGACTTGGACTGAATACACGTTTGGCCAGGCTGAACCTCGTGTAGGGCCAGGCTGGACTTTAAAGTGGCCCATGCGACTTCTCGTGGGACAAAATGGAAGTATAGCCCAAGTATGTAAATTTGAAAAGTAAAATATTGTAGAAGAGCGGGGCACCCAAGACATTTAAATTTACTTTAGTGTACTTTAATTTAAGCCCCTAGTCCTCACACAAAATGTACCAATGATATTGTTTTGCTAAGTACGGAGTAGTGATAAATTAGAAGTAGAGCTATATATGGCCAGTCACACACCCATAATTGAAGTGGCAGTCTCACTTTCAGCATAACATGGGGTACATCTTTTGCTTTTTTAGATGTTTGCATTGGCTGAGGACGAAATAAGACCCGCGTGCACCGGGATGGTACGGGTCATTTTGATCTTATTCGTTATTCTTTTCGTTCCACATAATTTGATCAATTTTTTTGACTCGCATATTAAGAATTTAAGTGATATATGTGTATTTTTCATTCTACCATTTAGAGAGATGAGGGAAAAAATGAGTTAGTGATGTTAAATGAAGAGATAAATGAATAAAAAAGTGTAAGAAAGTAGGTCATGAGAGAGAAAAATGAGTTGATGGAGATTTAAATCGTGAAAGATAAATAGAATAAAAAAGTACAAAAAAAATAAATATGTAAAAGTACCTACATAATTTTTGTTAATTTAAAAATAGGCAATTTTTGTGAGATGATACAAAAAGAAAAGTTAGTCAAATATATGTGGGACGGATGGAGTAGCTTATTCTTGCGATCGAAGGGTGTAAAACTGTAAAGTGTGTGTGTGTGTTTTTTTGTGGGTAATAGAAACATTTTTGAGATTAACAGAGCCGTCTTGGCTGATTACAGTATAATGAAATAAGCGTAATACATACATGAGTTAATTCGCTACATTAGAAAACAAGATTTGCTCATATTGAAAGTTGGAGATATTTAATTCATAGAGACTGTTGATAGACAATTAAAAAGTTGGTACATTATTAGAGTTACCCCATCAATCAACTCTAGTGAATATCAAGTTGTACCATCTGTTAAGGACTTTAAATGCGATTGATATACGACTATTTAATCCTTGGTCGGAGTTACAATTTCTGGTAATTCTCCTTCTAGTTAAAAAAATTCTTGAACCCGTTACCAGATAAGTTGTGCTATTGCTCTTGGTGCGCATTTGTAACAATGATGGTGGCCAAATTCAACAAGTACGGGGTCACTAATTTGGCATGGTCAAGTCATGTTATTGGCATTTTGATTTCCAGAATATCGTGTTTCAGTACTTGCGGTGCCAAATTCTCTTTCGTTCTCCCTTTTTCAGCCCTTTTGGTTTAATAAATAAATTGCTAGAGCATCACTCGTATGTCAGAGACTCAGAGGGTTACGGGCACCTTTAAATGGAAACATGATTTGGGCCATTTTCAACAATATTTCTGAAACAGTAATAAGATTTTAAGGCCCTTTTCGTCCCCAGCCTCTCCATTTATATAAACCCCTCGCGTGATCTGTGTACAGCAGTAATGCAGTACGCAGCAAGTAAAGATTTCTGAAGAAAGTAATCTCAAGAAACAATTTCTTGTCTGCAGTTTAGCACACATTTGCAGCAAAAATGGTGTTCACCGGAGGGATGTGGTCTCAAATGGGCTCAATCTTCGGCACCCTGATGTTCCTGGGTGCCATCTTCCAGCAGTACATTCCGGGCAGCCAGCAGCTGAGGGACCTCATCACAAGGTACGGCAACAGAGCGGTCGCCCTCGTCTACCCCTACATACAGATCAAGTTCCACGAGTATCCCGGCGACGGCTTCAACCGCAGTACGGCCTACGCCGCCATCGAGACCTACCTTGGCGCCAACACTTCCACGCGCGCCAAGCGCCTCAAAGGGGACGTCGTGAAAGACGGCCGCTCCCTCGTCCTCAGCATGGACGACCAGGAAGAAATCGCCGAGGAGTTCGAGGGCGTGAGAGTCTGGTGGGTTGCCAGCAAGAACATCCCTCACGGCCAGACTATTTCGTTCTACCCACGTCAGGAGGAGAGGAAGTTTTATCGGACGTCACCTTCCACCGGTGCCACCGGCAGCGCAAGCTTTACACCAACAGCAAAGGCGACACCTGGGGCGGTAGCTGGAAAAGAATGTGGAGCCCTGTGGTGTTCGAGCATCCGGCCACGTTCGACACTCTTGCCATGGATCCGATAAAAAAGAAGGAGATAACCAACGATTTGCTCGCGTTTATCAAGGCCAAGGCGTACTACGAGAAAATAGGCAAGGCCTGGAAGCGTGGATACTTACTGTACGGTCCGCCGGGTACCGGTAAGTCTTCTATGATCGCGGCAATGGCTAATTTCTTAGAGTACGATGTTTATGACCTGGAGTTGACTGCGGTTAAGGATAACACGGAGTTGAGGAAGCTGCTGATAAATACTTCCGGTAAATCGGTCCTTGTTATTGAGGATATTGATTGTTCACTTGATCTTACTGGCCAAAGGAAGAAGAAGAAGGGGAAAAAAGATGAAAAGGAAGAAGGGGATGGTTTACTGAAAAATGAGGACGAAGATTCCAGCAGTAAAGTTACTTTATCGGGGCTATTGAATTTCATCGACGGGTTGTGGTCTGCTTGTGGAGGGGAGAGGATTATCGTGTTCACGACGAATCATGTGGATAAACTGGATCCGGCTTTGATTAGGAGGGGGAGGATGGACAAGCATGTTGAGTTGTCCTACTGTTGCTTTGAAGGGTTTAAGCTTTTGGCGAGGAATTATTTGGACGTTGGTGCACACCATCTGTTTGACAAAATTAGGGTGCTGTTGGAGGAAGTTGAGATGACGCCGGCCGATGTGGCGGAGAATTTGATGCCCAAGTCGGCTGAAGATGATGCGGATGCTTGTTTGGGGAACTTGATTAGAGCTCTGGAAATGGCAAAGGAAGAAAATAAGTTGGAAGATGTGGGAGAGGAGGGTGGGGAAGAAACGAAATGCGGTGAACTGAGGGAGAAAGAAGCATCAACTGATCGAGTGGAAGAAAATGGAACCAGCTGAGGCCTGCATCTAGTACTCTTAAGACTAGTTAGCACTAACTACTAGAATAATTTTGGTTTGAAGGTCCAAAAACTTGGTTATGGAGTCTGTACTTTGTGGTCTAGGGGACTCAGGTTTATTGTGACTCTTTCAGAAATTATGATGCCTTCAAGCTTTTATCTTTGTAATGTGGTGAATGATGCATCAAGTTTCAGTTGGTCTACTATATTTCTTCACTTTTATGTGTTCCTTTCTTTTTGCCGTTTAGCTTTCGAGCAGCTCTGCTTCAAATCCAATTTGCCAAAAAGATGATGTTTATGAGACTTGGGCTGCAGAATCTATCTGTAACTATCTTATTAGTTTGATAAATCCTAGTCCTTTTGGTATAAAAGATTACCGAGGTTTGTTGCACTCTGCAAGAATTGGACACTGAAGGTTGTTTGTGAATCGAATTAATTTTAACGAATATGAGAAGATTTGAATTTGTGTTTGCATTTCCTCTTTTGCTGGGCAGAACACTAGAGGAAATGAGGTTATATTTTTATATAAAGGCTCTGCTGTTTATGACTGTAACTGATGTCTCAATTGGAGGCATGTTTGATAGATGATAATGAAAGTGGAATCGAGGTGGCGCAACTTAAGAAAGAGGTTTGGAGCTCTTCTGTTTTGATGCAGGTATCCATCCCTTGTTTTTCTATACTTCAGATGCGTATTGAGGTCTGTAAATATGTATTGTCACCTCTACTTCCAGCTCGACTGAAGTATATTGCATTTTAAACTGTTTACGGAAACTACTCTCTCGCCTTTTCTGAAGACCGTTGAGAACAAATAGATCTGATTGCAAAATGATTTTGTATGAAGCAAAACATGGCTAAGAACATGTTAATATGGTACTCGTTGAGCGACAGTAGTAGACTTGCGGGAAGTACATATGTTCGATCAAGAAATTGCTTCCTAAGGCTGCATTTATAGAGTGAAGTTACTGTAATTTGTTCCGTCCTCATCAATGATATATAGATTCTTTCGTGATGATCGAAGGGGGAGATTACGTTCATATAGTTTAAAGTTCAAATAGAAAGCGGTTGGAGTGAAGATATAGGTGAAGTGAATATATGGGTCGCGGAGGGGATCGGCTGGCTAAGATGTTCTGGCCTTAATTTACTGCAACATCAATATGACGCTGACCTCCCCACATCGAGTCCTTTCTGAACAAAACATTACCGGGAAGGTGATACTTTAAATCAAAATAGACTTAAATGATCTTTATGAACTGTGGGAGGCAGTAGTTCAACATTATAACAGTTGTACTGGAAAAGTTATCAAGTTTGATTTTCATCAGATGAACCACTGTACCAGTTGATCTTTTAAGTTAATTCCAGAATTAATTAGATGAACCGTTTATCGGGATTTAGGTTTACGATGATTAGCCACTTAAGATTTGCCTTAGGTTTCTTTATGTGCTGAAGGCTGATCTATTTCCAGTTGGTTCCTCGCATATCTTTTGTGTTTCTTTTGGCCCTTAAAGTTCCATCACCTCTTCAAATTCGTCTCGCTTGAATAAATCGTGAGGAAATTGATACCAATGCACTCAATTTGATCCAAAACCATCAAGTTACTGAATTATTTTGAGAATTCACCATCTGTAAACTCCATTGAAGTGCTGTCACACCATGCAGTAATCCCACGACAAAGGCTAGCTTGTTAATCATATCAGGCTTTGGCAATCTGAATTTTGTGTTCCCCCTCCCCACTGACCCGTAGCACTCTAGCCTAAATGAGGCTAGGCTCGGCTGGTCACAGAGGTTCTTGCCTTTATTTTTGATCTTATGACACAGATTGAAGTCTCCATTTGATTCTTTTCAGAAGAGAATCATGTCTCAGAGAAGGTACTGAAAGTGAAACAAGCGTGTCTCGAAAATGAAATCGTTCAGAAGGGCAAGTGATGCAACCCTAAGGCAGAGGTCTGGCATAGTGCTATTGCTTTGCAGGTAATGATTCATTTTTTCTGATCAAGTCAAGCAAGTTAATGAAGCTTGTAATGTAAATAGCCTACTTCTATCTTGACTACTTGGTCCATTTAAAGGGTCAACTAAGCTGGACAAGGTTTAGTGTGCTCGCAACAACTTCCATATGGTACCTGTCATGAAAATTGGTCTCATAATGAGTACCATTCTCATCCATTACAGCTCACTGTGAAGATATTTTGTCTCTGTTACCCATTGAAACGGCATGCTTGGTGTTTCCTTTCATGGTATGGTGTGTGGCTTTCCACTGTCCAACACCAGAGAGAAGGTTAAGCAAAGTGAGAGTACATCGAACAGGAAGGGGCTCGGCTGGTCATAGATGTTCTTCTGACCTTAACTTATTATCACTTGTTATAAATTTGACACGGACGTCTTTCTCAGAGTTCATAAAAGTGATTACAAAACGAGGAGGAAGCGCTTATTTTCACAACTTTTATGCTTTTTTAGGCTATCATTATGTGCATTAACCATGAAATTAAAACTCTTTAGTGTCAAATGAGAGTGTGACAACGCATTATTGAAAGTAAAATCATACATTTGCAAATGAGAAAGTACTGCAACATAATAACAGGCTTGAAAAAGTTCCATCTTTGTGCAGCTAATTCTGCATTTCCTCGTGAGGCTGCGATGCAGATCCGAAGGGTCCCCAAGGCTTAGCACGCCCATATATTAAGTGGGTTGGATTGGCTTGACCTGTGAACTTGCCAAGCTCAGGTTGGTCTTAACTTTTAGGCTCAAATAGAACAAATTAGTGGAGCCTACTTTTATCTTTGTCTAAGCCCAGTAAGTCCAGCCCGAGAATGTTGTGCATATACACATCATAACGTGCTAACATTTTTTTTTTTTTACTATATAACGAATGAATCAGAAGAAATAAAGTTATCATACAGTAATCCGGCAGGTATGGGTAAAACCTGAGGATAAGATTACCCAGTTTTTTTTCTGGATAGTCTTTTCTTGTATCCTTACCCTACCTGGGTGATCTGGGTAGTCTCGCAAGTAATATATTTGAATTAGTGTGGGTGGTGCGTCTTGTCACGAGACAATAGAGTTCAATGTTAAAATAGCAGTTTGGACAGTGTGGGAATGTGAGAATTGAATTGTAAGACAGATCAGTAAGGTCTCGAGTGTGGCGTCCAGAGTGTGTGAATAATAAATTGTGTTGTGTGTGTTTGAGAGATGGCGAGAGAAGGGCGACGACAACTGAGAGAGAACATAGAAATGACGAGGAGAAAGCGAAGGAAAGTCCCATACCCTAATATGTCAATCCCTTAAAGTAAAAAAGTAATTTAGTTTTTTTTTTAATATAACAGATATCCAGGTATACCCGAATAACCTGTACCCTACCGTGACCGAATCGGGACTTATGGGTTGGTTCGTATAGGTCAATTTAACCGATCTATTCCCCTACATGTTTTTTGGCAACGGGTTTGGTCGACCCCTAGATACGAGCATTTTTTTATGGCTAGTAAATAAAAGGATCATTGAGTTGATCAAACTAGTTATTGCCGGCGTATGTAATACTGAAAAGAAAGGGGAGAGCCCCGAGCTTGTGAGAGCTTGTAACATAGCCTTAGCATTGTGTTTCGGGAAAATTATAAAAATGTGGGTTTTGGGATAAAACTTTTGAGGATGGTGGGTTTTTTTTTTTAAACTTGTGAAAAAGTGGGGCAACTTTTAGAAATTTCTAAAAAAGGGACTGACTTGTGAAAAAGTGAATTTTTTTTTCCAATGATGACTTTCCATTTCCCAAATTAACCCTTCCCTGTTTGTCCCCACATACAACACTTTTGAAAATTGCGGTTTGAAACCGCGACTTCAAAGTGAAAATCACGATTTAGTAAAAAACGTGGTTCAAAACCACGACTTTAAATAGAAAACGTGGTTCAGAACCACGTTTTTTTTTTTTCATTTTCTTCGTAATTTGGAAAAACATATATATATATATATAGGGAGCTGATCCATTGAGAGCGCTAGCAAAATGTATTAAGTTGCTAGCGCGATCTGGCCGTCCACGCTCGATCTGTGGACGGTCCAGATCTTTTTTTTACGTTTTTTTTAAGTTCGTCCGCTACATAATGTAGCGGACTTTTTTTGACAAAAATACCCCTGATCCCCGATCTGAGAACTCTGTATTATATGGGCACAGTATCCGTCCGCCACATAATGTGGCGGACAGAAGCACAAAAGCATTTTCTCTCTTGTTTACCAGCACAAAAGCACAGAAACCGTGCATCAACCGGTCATCTTCCTCATTTTCTCTCTCTCTTCCACCGATCACACCAGGCCACACCGGTCTCTCTCACCATCATCAAATGAATCTCTAAGCATACTCTTGCGGTTATTCTTGCCTTCTCACCTGACCCCTGCCTTCTCTCCAATACCGAACCACCTCGCCGTTGTATTGCTGTCAACGGCTGAACTGCCACATGGATCGGTCGTTCCTATCCAAAAGCCGTATTCGGGTCCCAAGCCCGTCTCGCCGTCTATGTGTCCTCTGCCTAAGAGACCCAAAATGTACGTATCTTGTAGCTTGTAGATTTTTGGGGTGATCTGGTGAAATCTAATTTCATTATTGCGAGTTTTTCTGTTGTTAGTGTAATTTGTTGATTGGGACAGATCATAGATAAGTTGGATCTATGTAAATAAGCATGCGAACTGCTCTCACTGTTGGATTAGGACTGAGCAGCGAGGTTTTTTGGTGATGGAATGGTTTTCTGTTGGAGATGAGAACGAAATGGTGGACGAAAGAGCGTTAGACATTAACATTCCTTACACTTGCTCAGTCCGATTTGGAAGTAAAACCTTCAGGGACAAGTTTTATTTTGCTTGAACAGATTTTCTGGTGATTGAGAGTGGACTCTTAAGTGGTAAAAATCAAAAAGAGATGATGGACTATATAATTGCACTTCACCATCAGAAACAAGAGAAGAAATGGGTTTGGAAGAAGAGAGAGATGAAGGAGCAGAAACAAGAGATGAAATGGGTTTGAACCGTCCGCCACATAATGTGGCGGACGGATACTGTACCCATAAAATACAGGGTTCTCAGATCGGGAATCAGGGGTATTTTTGTCCAAAAATCCGGACTTAAAAAAACGCAAAAAAAAAGATCTGGACCGTCCACAGATCGCGCGTGGACGGCCAGATCGCGCTAGCAACTTAATCCATTTTGCTAGCGCTCTCAATGGATCAGCTCCATATATATATATATATATATATATACACACACACTAAAAACGTTGTTTATAATCGCGATTGTTTCTTTAAAGTCGGGATTTCAAACCACGTTTTCTATTTAAAGTCGAGAACGTGGTTTAGAATCAAGATTTTATGTGTATGTGTATGTCTATGTCTGATTTGGAAGGGAAGATGGGGAAAGGTATTTTGGGTAAACAAAAGATGAAGTTTTGAAAAAATCTATTTTTTTTAAGTCCCCCCATTGTTCAGAAATTTTCAAAAGATAATCTACTTTTTCTTAATTCTACAAAAAGAAACCATCTTCCACTAATTTTTAACCCAATACCCACTTTTTTGTAATTTTCCCTTGTGTTTCATCTAAAGATTACTAATCTTAAAAGCAATTATAAACCGCACATTGCTTGCAATTGTTGGTTTCCAGTGCCACCTAGAGCAACTTCTATCTCATAGAGAAGATAATGATTTGTAAGACTCATTCTTCTCTCCCAAGACTGTCCATTTTGAAACTTAAAGTACAATTGAAGATATGAACGCTCACCAGAAACACTCTTTTCTCATACTATAAGTACATTATTGACCTCATCTTCCTCCCACCTGCACCAATAATGAAGTTGCCCAACTCATTTGCTGCTTCTTTTCTCTTCCTTCTATGGCACTTTGTATCATCCGGTTAGTGTTCTCGTCTGTTTAAATTGTTCGAATAGCATGCAACATTAAACTTTGGAAACAGTAAAGCTGGGTTTGAAAATTCCGATATGTTTTCACTTATATCTAGCACTAATAAATGTTTGCTCCGTGTTGCTAATTAATTCGAATTAATAACACCAAATATTGATCTGTCTCACGAATAAAATGGAGGTGCGAGTAGTTGAATCTACAGCCATTCGAAAACTTTTTCTTGTCGAAATAAAACTTTGCCACGCTACTTTCAACCTCTTTTAACGTCGAAACGTTATGTAGCCCAAAGTTCCTATCTAACCATGGGAGAAAATTACGCAGGGAATGAGTTAGCACAGGCATGCACATTCTATGTCAGCAACAGATGCCCCTTCCCAATATGGCCAGCTACTGCTGCAAACACAGGCCATCCGGTGATAGGCAACGGTGGTTTCTACCTCCCCTCAGGCCAAGTTAGACGAGTCCAAGCCCCAGGCAACTGGAATGGCCGCATTTGGGCAAGAACAGGCTGCAACTTTGCATCCAAATTTAACTGGAAGGCTGCCTGTGAAACAGGTGATTGTGATAGAAAACTCGAGTGTAATGGAAGCATAGGCCTTCCTCCAGCTACACTAGTCCAAATTTCATTACAAGTAGACAAGAGCAAACCAAGTTTTTACGACGTTAGCGTGGTCGATGGCTACAATCTCCCTGTTTCTGTCATGACAAAGCCTAATGTACCTAAATGTCACATTGGAGGGTGCTTGAAAGACATGAACAGCATTTGCCCACAAGAGCTTGAGGTTCTGAATGCTAAAGGGGAAGTGGTGGCGTGCAAAAGCGCATGCTTAGCTTTTGATCTTGACAAGTTCTGTTGCAGGAATGAGTATGGGACTCCAGAGAAGTGCAAACCAAGCGTGTACTCGAAAATTTTTAAGGATGCTTGTCCTTCTTATTACAGTTATGCATTTGATAACCCGCCACCATTGGTTAATTGTGCGTCGGATGAATATGTGATAACTTTCTGTCCCTCTAAACGATGGGGCAGTGATCACATTTCTACATTAGAGTGATCGTATGGATCAGAAATACGGACTCTTCATGTTTGTTAATCCGTATATGTAAAGGTTGTATGTTAATCTTAGTTTACTGGTGAATAAATTGGTTAACATAGCAGGCAGACATTTCTGAAGAGACTGAAATGCCAATGATAAAAATATGCAACACACTGTAGTATTGTAAATTTGTCACCTTTGTGAATCCACAAGTAATAAATTCTGAAGAAAACCAAGCAAAATTATTCATTCTAAGAGCAAAGACATACACATGAACGTATGTTGGTTCATCTCTGTTTCTCTGAGATGAAGATCACATTAGCAAATATTGGGGATAAAGGTCAAAGAACCGAGTTTCTTTTTGTTTCTCCTCTTCTAGCCTCGATGTTCAACCAATTTGGCAACTGCACAGTTTAGCGTCTACTTATCCTAAGCGTTCGGAGGACTAGTATAACAAGTATTCTAGGCCCAGTTTCCTTGGCGGTCATCTCAAAAGACTGAAGCACAAGTTGGTAAGATTCTTCCCTTGTATCAAAATTAAGTTCCACGAGTGACGCGTACACTGCCATTGAGACTTATTACCTCGGTTCCAAATTCACCGAACATGCCAAACGCCTGAAAGCTGACGTCGTGAAGATGTGCGGTCGCTTATCCTTAGTTAGGAGATGATCGACGTCTCTAACAACGATGTCGGTGAATTGGCTCCACGTAATGTTCACAAAGCGGGGCATTATCGTGTTACGGGACTGATGACCAAAGAAGGCATTCCCTGCTGAGTTTCAATGCATACGTGACGGGCCAAGGCAAGTTCATAGCGGCTTGCGATCGGCACAGGAAGCTCTTTTCCTACAACTCCAGTGACTGTTGGAGCGTCTCGAATAAAGGCTTGTGGAACCACATAGTTTTTCAGCACCCTGCTAGTTTCGAGACGCTGGCGATGGATTGAAAGGCAATGGAGGAAATCATGAACGGTCTCACTAGGTTTACAAAGGGCCAAAAGAATTATGCCAACATTGGAAAGGCTGGAGCGCGGCTATCTCCTTCATGCCAAACCCCCCCCCCCCCCCCCCCATCATGATCGCAGCCATGGCTAATATCTTGAACTATGATATCGAGCTCACCATCATAAAAATGACACGGAGCTGAGGAATCTTTTGGTTGATGTATCGAGAAAATCTATGATTGCCATCGAAGATATTGATTGTTCGCTTGATCTTACAGGAAAGCGAAAGCAGAACAAGAAGAGAATGAGGACGAGGAAGACGGAGAAGAGGAGGACCACCCAATTCAGAGACAGGTTAAAAGGAAGAGAAAAGCAACAAAAAAGCAGCCAAGTAATTCTATCTGGGCTCTTGAATTTTATGGACGGAATTCGGTCGGCTCCTGTGGACAAACTCGATCCGGCGGTCATACGGAGAGGGCGAATGGATAAGCACATAGAGTTGTCTTAGCGTGGAGTTGAAGCGTTTAAGATTCTGGCTGAGAATTATTTGGACCTGGATTCGCACTCTTCCTATGAAACCATTCAAGCGTTGCTGGAAGAAACTCAGATAACTCCCGCCGCTGACGATTTCGAAATTCTGACGCCCAAGACATTGTTGGGAGATGCAGATGCTTGTTTGGAAAGCCTTATTCAAAGCTCTCAAGACTATGAAAGAAGGAGAACGGAAAAGAGGATGCCTATTATTTGGGTGGTTTTTGTTGTTTAGGTTTCAAGTTAGGCTTCTGAAATTTACAAGCTAATAATGTTACACATGTACCGTTTAATCTTCTATAAACGGCAATTTCATATGATCTTTTATGTACTTTTCTAATCATTAAATTCCATTTCCAATACATGGTAGATCTTGGAAGAATCTACCTATATTCATATATCATATCATATCAATATATAATAGACAAAACATTGTGCGTTTTGGAGGCGATACATAAGCTTCTTTTAGTGTTCTTTTTTCCTTTTTACCCCTTTTAATTATGCGACACGTCATCTTTGTTCAATTTTGCTATACGTCATCATCTTTGTTTTGGTATTTCATTTCTCTTCTACCTCTACTTAATATAGTCACACATTTTCATGACTCTTTATTGTAACTTATTATTGAAAAATTCGGAGGTATAATTATCATAAATTTAGTTGACCTTATAAGAATAAAAAATCAATTCCACACATTTTAAAACTCTACCTAATCAATGTATCAATATATTAAATTAATTTTGACCACTAACACCTCAAAAGTACTTTAAATAATAAATTAAACACTAAAATATACATAAAACATAAATTACATGTCATCATGTTTATTTTGGTGTTCTATTCTTCCTTTACCTTTATTTTTTAAAATCATACGTGTATCATGACTCTTTATTAGTATAACTTATTTTTAATTTGGAGGTATTATTACCGTATATTTAGTAGACCTTATAAGAGTAAAAAATCTCTTCTACATCTTTTAAAACTCTTCCTAATTAATGTACCAATTTATTAGGACTTGATTTTCACTATTAATACCTCAAAAATATTTTTTATAATAAAATAAACACTTAAACTTAAAAAAAAACATAAATTTAACGTCATCATATTTGCTTCGATACTCCGTTCCTCTTCTACCTCTACTTAATATAGTCATACATCATGACTCTTTAATATAACTTCTTATTGAAAAATTCGAAGGTATAATTATCATAAATTTAATTAACCTTATAAGAGTAAAAAATCAATTTTACACATTTTAAAATTCTACCTAATCAATGTATCAACATATTGGAACTTAATTTTGACCGTTAGCATCTCAAAAACACTTTAAATAACAACATAAACACTCAAATATAAAGAAAACATAAGTCACTTAAAAAAATTATAAGCCACAAATTAAAAACTTTATTTTCTTTATACATAAGCAATATATAAAAATAATATGAGCTAATAGTTGTAAATAATTTAAAAATACAAATATGAGATTTTACTTCACCAGTTAATCCTAATTATATCAGATTGAACTTTAAAACACATAAGCTTTTTTAAGTGTTCTTTTCCCTATTTACCTCTTTTATTTATGCGCCACATCATCTTATTTGTTTAATGTATTTTTTCTTTTTTTACACAACTTATTAACTATTTGCTAAAATTTATTATTAAAATATTTGTGAACATTATTTTCCCAATTGTTGTAAACATTTTAAAACTATAAAAACAATTCTAAAATTTTAATTATATAACATTGAACTTTAAAATACATTAGCTTTTTTAGTGTTTTTTTCTTTTGTTCCTCTTACTTATGTGACACGTCATTCTATTTGTTACGGTCATTCTCTTTTTTCATCCCAACTTATTGACTATGTATTATAATTTATTGTTAAAAAAATATGGATATTATTGGCCCAATTTTCATAAACCTTTTAAAACTAAAAAACTAACTCTAAAGTTTTTAAAACACTATCTATGAATATACTTACATATTATGCCTTAATTTTGACTGTTAATACCTTAAGTGCACTTTAAAATAACAACATAGAATCTTACAAATAAAAAGTACGAAGATCATATATCAAAAATAAAGATTAATACTTAACATCTTTTCATATAAGTAATATAAGAAACGAATATGATTTCATTTTTAGATATCATTGAAATGTCAAAGTAGTAGTTTACTTCAAAAATTAATTTTAATATAATAACTCAAAGTCTAAAGTAGAAATCATATACTCTTTTGAATACTCAAAATAAAGAATCAAATGTAATGCATTTTAAATTGATCATTTTAGAAAATCTTTAAAAACATCTCAAAACAGCACCTCTAAAAATTGTTGGACATGATTTGGAAGTGAAACAATTAAACACAAGGATTGTAACCGTAACGGTACTCTATTTCTTTTACAAGGTTAATTCTATCTTTTAAAATTATGGTCATCTAAGAAATTTTGGCCGTTATCCAGGTCATAGGAAGATACCTACAACCTCCCATACAGTGAAACTTAATGGTCTCTATATATTTTTAGTGGCACTTATTTAGTAATTTTAATTAGGTACTTTTAAAAATTGTCAGTTATGATGATATCAACAAAAATGAAACTAAGCATATTTATCAATCATTAACTGTTTTCTATAGAGAGTTGTAGAAATTTTCATGGGTGGTAGGTAAAAATAATTCATTATCTAAAATAAATTAAATTACTCCACGTGCTTCCATTCCAGTTTTAATGTCTATTTTTTGTTGCCTATTTACAATAAATTACTAATTGTATAGTTCGTGCACTTTTTTTTTAGCATTTTTACTTTTCAATACAAATGATTGCTACTAATTTTTAATTCATTATATTTTAGTTCATGTATAGGATAATCTATAAAAAAAATAATATTAAATATGTAATATTCTAACTTAATCACTTTAATATACTATAAGCTTAGAACTTAATAAATAATCTATAAATCAAATATGAAGTATAAGAATTTTACAACCTTATACAATTACATCCTCATCTATCACAGTTTAGACAACTGTAAGAATGTTCACCAGTGTATGATTGTTTAGTCTCAAACATAAAAAGAGGTTTTATAAAATGATATGACATTTTTATGATCATTCAGAAAATAATTACTGTACAATACACACATATTTTCAAATTAATTATCTTAAAAAATACTCAAAATTAAATGGATGGTCGAAAGAACGCCGAACATGATCATGAAGTAAAGCAACTAGAATACATATAGTGCCACTATAACACTATAGTTCTCTTTTCAGGATTATTTCTATATTTTAAAAGGTTGGTTGTGAAATGAAGTAAAATAACTCCACTTACTTCCATTTTGCTCTAAGGTTTTCATGGCATGGCTTTTAGTAAGTTTATTTAGTCTAGACAATAACTACTAAAAAATTTATTTGTGCCTTTTTTGTACTTTCTTTTACAAACTTTTAAATTTCATTACTGTAGTAGATGTCTAATTTAATATATAGTAAGGAGTTCTATCAGAAGTACTTACAAAATAAAACTATTGATCAACGATGCGCCGCATAGCGTAAAAAACTAAAAAAACGTCTCACACTTATATGGTTATAGTAAGCAAAATGAATAGCATAATTATAATTTTGTATATAAATTCTTAAAATTTAATTTTTTCGTAGAAAAATAAAATTAGTACCTAAATAAAATACTAAAGAACAAACAAAATTCCACTTTGATGTGAAATAATTGATTACTCATTGCGTGCTTTACTTTTTGAATACTTTATTTTTAACTTTTGAATTTTACTAATTTTTAAGCACTTTAATGTGCTTTACTATTATGAAATAATTTTGGGAGTATGCTTTTATTAAATTTCTCTTGATTATGATACTGCTTATTTGTGAAATGCATGAATGCAATCTGTTTGAATTTGATGGTTCTCTTCAAGCAAATATGAATAAATCGTAATTTTCAAAATCACCGACACGATACATAAATATACAACCCTAACTCTACCAAAAAATGTTAAAACTCGAACATACACATAACGTTTAAATAAAACTCACACAGGCCTTGGCCAGGTTACTAAACTAGTAATATCTAATAAGCAAAACGTGACCTTTTTACGCGACACGTCATCGCAGAGATATGACTTATTTGTTTGACACGTCTTCACATTATGTTTTCAATGTGAAATAGAACTATAACCATTATAAGAGTTACTAAAGGTTTAAAATATTATTTTGGATTGGGTCATTATTTTTTGATAAGTTAATTTTTATATTTGTAAGCCATATATAATTAAAAAAAATAATTCTAAACATTTTAAAACTCTAACTGATTGATGAACTAACTTATTACTGAATTCTCAAAACCACTCTCTAATATAAATATAAAAATTTATATATCTAAAAAACAAAAATAATACTATTATCTTAAAGGTGCTTTATATAGTTGAAAACCAAATTCTAAACATTTTAAATTCTAACTAATTTTGTAAGTGTCACCAAGGGTCTGAAATACTATCTTGGATGAGGTCCTTATCTCCTTATAAGTTAATTTCTATTTAGTAAGCCTTATATGATTGAAAAAGTAATTATAAATGTTCTGAAACTTTAACTAATCAATGGATTAACTTATCAATACTTAATTTTTGAGTATTGTATCCTCAAAACTACTCTCCAATATAAATATAAAAATTCATGTAACTTTAAAATGAAAATAATATTATCTTGGATGGGTCCTTATCTATTAGTAAGTTAGATTTCATATTAGAAAGCCTTATATAGTGGAAAAAAAAATTTGCTTGCATTGTATTATTTGGTCTGCTAATTCTAAATATTCTGAACCTCTAACCAATTAATAAACTAACTTATTAGTACTTAATTTTAACTACTTTATCCTTAAAATCACTTTCTGATATAAATATATAAATTCATACATCTAAAAAATGAAAACAAAGATATTAGATTTAGAAAAGAAACATATGATTTTACAATTGAGATTGACAATAAAAATGACGTAACAATTAATTCATCTTTATTTTATTTGTTTCAATGATGTAGCAATTGATTCATCGTTAAAATCCTTTTGATACAATAGCAAAAAATGACGTTATTATTATTATTATTATTATTGAGACCATACGACCAACAAATAACTGTATAATTATTATTAATTAAATCGTAATAATTTTAAAACTTATTTATAAATATGATAGTTGAAAAGGATTTAAAGATATATATACCAAACATTTAAATGTATTAAAATAATATTTTTGATGTGATCCTTATTCCTTACTTTTAAATTTATTTAATTTTTCTTCTAAAACTTTAAATTTACTAACTATTTAGGAATTGAATTTGATTATCATGTTCTTAAAACTATCTTTCTAATACGAAGATGAATTTAGAAAATAAAAATAACATATGAGATTCATAACAAAAAATTGTGTTACAGTTAATTTAAATTTATTATGATTGATTAAATGTATATGTATTTACACATAACATAATCATTGAAAAAGAATTATCTATATAACATATAAAATCAATAATCAAATTATAGGACAATTTTTTGCTTTGATAAGACAGTAAGATCAACAAAATGGCTATATAAACATAAATGAGATTTTGAAAAGAAATCATATACGTACTGGAAAAGAAAAATTGCAATTAAATCAAATTATTCTTAATTATTATATTTGATAGCATTTCAAACCTTTAAGATGCAAAAACATGAAATGTTATCGGATCATATTTTTAATGTAAAATAAAATTATAAACATTATATGTGTCTTTGAAAGCCTAAAATATTATCTTGAATAGGGCCCTTATTTCTGGATAAGTTAACTTTTATATCAATAAGATTTATGTATTTGAAAAATTAATTCTAAGCATTCTGAAACCTTAACAAATTAATAAACTAACTTATTATGACTTAATTTTAACTATTTTATTCTTAAAACACTCTCTAATATGAACACAAAAATCCATATATCTGCAAAATAAAAATAACATATTAGACTTAAAAGAGAGAAGAAGATGATGTTACAATTGAGATTGAAACAATAAAATAATTTAACAATTGATTCATATTTATTGTCTTGTAATATATGCTAACCGAAGTATATGTTTACCGTGGTTGATATAAAAAATTATCAAATAAAATACATAGCATTTAGAATCTTTTTGGTACGATAAAAAATTTGATGTAATCTTTTTCCCATGAGACCACACGATCAACAAATGACTATATAATTATTATTAACTAAAATTCCTATAATGACAAAGTTTATTCTTAAATCTGATAGTTGAAAATGATTTAAAGCTATATACTAAACATGTTAGTGTATTTAAAAGTATGCAAATATTATTTTGGATGTGATCCTTATTTTTAAGTTTATTTAATTTTGGGTACACGTAGGTACCCTGAAACTACCATAAAGTCTCACTTGAGAGTCCCAAAGTTTAATTCTTACACATAAGGGCATATAACTCCAAATTTGTAATAAGTAAGTACATCCGTCTAAATTCCTAACTATCCATGCTTTTCCGTCAGGGACAATTTTGGGTTTCTAAAATGGGTTTCATTGTGAGACAGAGAGACGCAAAAAACGGACGAAATTGGCGTAAGATTCAAACCGACGGCGAACAGTGGTTGATCTTTGCCGGAGGGTGCTGAGCAGTTGGGTGGTCGTTGCCGGAGGGTCTAGCCGGCGGTGGTACAATAAAGAACCGGATTGCAGGTAAGGTTTTGATGGTCATGGTCGTGGTTGCGGGTTTGCAGGTAAGCTTTTGGGTGGTCGTGGGTTTGCCGGGATCTGGACCGATTTAGTTTATCGGCGGTGGCTATTGGTGGGTTGGCATGATTGGTGGTGACTGGCAGCCGGAAGTGTGCTACTGGGGTTGTGGCCAGCGGTTGGTTGTGGTAATGGGGATAGTAGTGGCAGGGCCACTGCCGGTGAGGTCTCCGGACGGTTTTGGTCGAGGTCTCCGGACAGTTTTGGTCGATGGTGGATCGTGGTGATGGGGGAGTGATGTTGGTCGTGGGTGGATCGTGGTGTTGGTCGCCGGATGGTGTTGGTCAGCGATGGACCGTGGTGATGGGGGATTGATGGCAGGGACAGTTGCATGCGTGGTAGCCGGACGATGTTGCCAGTGGTGTTGGCCGTGAGTGGGCAGTTACAAGGAAAATTGCCGACATGGTTTGCAGGAGGCATTTGCTGGCGTTATCGCTTGGAAACCCAAAATTGCCCCTGACGGAAAAACATGGATCGTTAGGAATTTGAACGGATGTTCTTACTTGTTATAAATTTGGAGTTACAGGCCTTTATGTGTAAAAATTAAACTTTGGGACCTCAAGTGAGACTTTGTGGTAGTTTCAGGATATTTACGTGTATTTAACCCGTCAATTTTGCTTTTAAAAGTGCAAATAAGCTAATTTTTAGAATTTTATTTTGACTACCATGTTCTTAAAATTAACTCTCTCATACGAAGATAAGAAATCATGTATAGAAAATAAAAATTATTATATCTTACTAAATGTATATATATTTACACCTAAAATAATCATTACAAAAAATTATCTATGTTATACATAAAATCATTAATCAAATTGTAGGATAATTCTTTGATTTGATAAGACTGCACGATCAACATAGTAGCTATATAAGCATAAATAAGTTTGAAAAGAAATCACATATGAACTAGAAGAAAAAAAGGTGGAATCAAATCAAATTATTCTTAATTACTATTGTTGTGAACATTTAAGAACTTTAAGATGCAAAAATATGATATGTCATCAAATTATATTTTCAATGTGAAATAAAATCATAAACATTATAATTGTCTCTAAAGGTCTCAAATATTATCTTTAATGGAATCCTTATTTCTTGATAAGTTAATTTGCATATCAATAAATTTTAATTGAAAAGTAATTGAGCTTTATGAAACTTTAATTAATTAGTGAATTAATATATTATGACTTAACTTTAACTACTGCATGTATCCTTAAAATCACTCTCTAATATGAATAGAAAAATTCATACATCTAAAAAATAAAAATAAAAATAACAATAAGAGAGAAAAAAAAATGATATATATATATATATATAACACTTGATTCATATTTAATTTATTTTAGTATATGTTTACCATAATGAATGCAAAGATTTATCAATATAATGTATAGCTTTTAGAATCTTTTGGTAAAATAAAAAATTGACTATTTTTTTAGGTGAGACCACACTATCAGCAAATAATAGTATAATTATTATTAATTAAAACTACATTTATAATAAAATTTATTCATAAATCTGATAGTTGAAAAGGATTTAAAACTTTATCCTAAACATGTTATTGTCTCTAAACGCGTGCAAATTTTATTGTTTGTAATTTTTTTTATTTTTGCAAAAATATACGAGGACTATATCAGGAAGCCTTATATAATATGAAAATTAATTTCAAAACACTAAGTGTACTAGTTTATTAAAATTTAATTTTGACAATGTCTTTAAAGCTAACTATCTCATAAAAAAATAAAAAATTATATATCTAGAAAACAAAAATAATATATGAAATTTAGCAGAAAAATATATTACAGTTAATTTAAGTATATATATATATATATATATATATATAAACCTACAGAAAACATAATCACTGCCATTTTCTGCTAATGTATAAGATCAATAATCAATTATAGGATAATTTTTGCTTTGATATGGTCGCACGATCAATAAGTGGCTATATCACATATATGAAATTTTGAAAACAAATCACATATGCATTGAAAAAAATTAAGGTACAATTAAATCAAATAATTCTTTATTACTTTATTTTGAGAACATTTAAAACATTTATGATGCAACAAAATTTCCGTCTAATTCTACAAAACTAATGATTTACTAATTCATTTTTATATAGAGCCCTTATGATCAATAAGAAGACTTTTTTCAGTTATACTTAATTAAAATTTGATTAAAAATAACTCTAATTAGTACATTTTAAACAACTTATAAACATTAAAACTTAATCCTGATTATGATGAAATTGATTACGACCACGGCCAGTGACTATTGTCCGAGTTCAATAGTAAATAGTTGATAAACACTCGCTTTATAATATTAGGCTAATATAATGATATTTATTATCCTTTGCAAGCTCATTATAATTATAGCTTTAACCTGACATATTTATATATATAAATGTTAGATTATGTTGTGATAAAACAAGCGTAGTTTATGAGAAAATATCATTGGATGCATTTAGTAGATATAGAAACTATAATTTGACGACAAATAGTCATAAAAGATGTGAAAAAGAATTTCGACACCCAAAATAAGAACATGTCATGTTCATCAATTGTATATTCTCATTACTAGCATCTTACAAGAATTAAAGAAAAATATATACATAAAGTATTGAATATTATGTGATCGTTCCGTTAAATTTATTTTTACTAAAAGAAATAACTTATTTGAAAGTGATAAGGTGCATACATAAATCATATTAAATTTGAGATGCAACTTTATCCTTTTTAAATTTTTACTTAATCATTATAATAACATCAAGAACATATATATGTAATACTTTAAAGACTTTCTGAAGTTAAAGAATTAACTCGGTATATAACATTTACAATTCAAAAGGGATAGCGTCATCATATTTTAATTTAAACTACAATCATATTCACTATTTAACTATATATAGTACTAGCATAATTATTCTACTACTCTAAGTGCTAAGCCAATATTCATTTGAAATACAGTTAACAACTTTAAACAAAAACTCAAAGAAGACAAGTATCTAGCGGCTACATTGTGTCGCTATCTATTATTTATTTTTCAACTTACAATATAACAAAATTACAGGTAAACACACATGTATATGCAAATATTTCATAATTATTGCATGCAGTCTAATCAAACAAACAATGCTATTTAATAATCGAAAGTCAGGAGCAATGCAAGTGAATTCATCTTTTCGCATTTTACTTAAGTCAGTCGTGATTAATTCAGATACTAAGATTATTAATCTTTATAGCCAAATAATATATTTTTTATACTGTTAAATTTATTTTGTCTACGTGGTACACATTAATACAATTTTTAAAACCTTGTAGACAGGCTCGAACTTGACTCGGGTTACTGGGCTAGTTTGGATAAAAAGGAAGGGAAAAGTATGAAATATTGCCTTACGATCCTCTCTGCCGAGTACGTAACGCGTATGCGGAAAATGGCCGTCACTGATTACATGGCCGGACTCTATAAAAAACTGATTTGCTGAGTAATGTAAATCAAATTGCAATAGCACCCACTCCTCTGGGGACCATCAAAAAACAAATCACCGACCAGTCTTCACAAAAGACCAAAACCATTAGTTAACCTTCAATTCGTGAGCTCTCTTACATTACATACCAAACAAGTGATCACCAACAAAAAACTTCTCTCTATATATAGGATAAAGTTCAGAGTGATTTTCCAGCACTCACCAAAGATCAAGCATGGCTATGGAGAGCGTGCTTTCTCAGCTAGGATCCATAATTGCTGGATTAATGTTTGTCTGGGCAATTTTTCGCCAGTACTTCCCACAGGATCTAAGAAACCATATCGAGAAATACTCTCAAAGATTAGTCAATTTTGTTTATCCATACATCCAAATTAAGTTCAATGAGTTCACCGGAGAGCGGCTCAAGCGAAGTGAAGCTTACTTGGCCATCGAGACCTACTTGAGCTCCAATTCTTCGATGCAAGCAAAACGCTTCACCGCGGATGTAGTTGAGAACAGGCAATCTCTAGCTCTGACCATGGACGATCATGAAGAGGTAGCCGATGTGTTCGAAGGAGTCAAACTGTGGTGGTCTTCCGGGAAGACAACCACCAAAGGGCCGTCGTTTTCTTTCTATCCCGTCACTGATGAGAAGAGGTATTACACGCTCACCTTCCACAAAAGGCAAAGGGAACTCATCATTGGGCCATACCTGAAGCATGTACTAAAAGAGGGTAAGGCAATTAACGTGAAAAACAGGCTGAGGAAGCTTTACACAAATAGCGGATCGAAATGGAGCCATGTGGTGTTTGAGCACCCAGCTACATTCCAAACACTAGCAATGGAGCCAGAGAAGAAAAAGGAAATTATTGATGACTTGGTCACATTTAGTAACGCAGAGGAATTTTATGCGCAAATCGGGAGGGCTTGGAAGCGCGGGTACCTCCTTTATGGGCCCCCGGGGACTGGCAAGTCTACGATGATTGCGGCCATGGCCAATCTTCTAGGCTATGACCTTTATGATCTTGAATTAACAGCCGTGAAAGATAATACTGAGCTGAGGAAGCTATTGATTGAGACATCAAGCAAGTCCATAATTGTCATCGAGGATATTGATTGTTCTGTGGATCTCACTGGACAAAGGAAGAATAAAATGGAGAAAGAGGAAAAGGAAGAGAAGGACCCAGTGCGGAAACTAGCAAAAGAAGAAACTGAATCCAAAAACAGCAAGGTTACGCTTTCTGGGCTTTTAAATTTTATTGATGGGCTATGGTCTGCTTGTGGAGGTGAAAGAATTATTGTCTTCACTACCAATCATGTGGATAAATTGGATCCTGCACTCATTCGGAGAGGACGAATGGATAAGCATATCAAGTTATCTTACTGTAGCTTCGAAGCATTCAAGGTGCTGGCAAAAAATTATCTTAAGCTAGAATCACACCATTTGTTTGCCAAAATTAGTGGATTGTTGGAGGAAACTGAAATGACTCCGGCAGATGTTGCGGAAAATTTAATGCCCAAGACATCACCTGGGAATGCTGAAACCTGCTTGGAGAGTCTGATTGGAGCTCTTGAGAAGGCAAAAGAAGAAGCTCAGATAAAAGCTGAGGAAGAAGAAAAAAGGGTAGTATCGTTAGTCCCGAAAGAAGAAAAAGAGCAAGATATAATAGCTAATGAACAAAGCAGAACAAAGAAACTATCAACTGAAGAACCAGAAGGGCAGTCATCAGCTAAGGTAGCTCCAGCAGGGGCATAGCGAACTTAAGAAATGAGCAGTGAGAATTAATTATACCGAAACTACAAATTTCAGTGTGGGCAAGAATAGGTAAGGTGGTCTCTTTTTACAGATGATGATTATAGTCCTTGAGTAATTTAGCATAATTGATTGCTCTTCAATGTGTTTTAAAGATGGGTCCTTTATTAGGATAATTGCCAATTACATACAAGCGCTACCCAGTATAAACCCCCTAAACACCTTAGTCTCTTGCCTAAAGAAGTGTTGTGTAAGCCTACCTTAATGTTTATTGGGTCTACTTTCAGAATAAAATTTTCACCTCAATATTCATTATCTATGTTTTCATCCCTCTATCCAAACAACGCATATAGACACATTGGATCATATGAACATCACATTCCTAAGCATAAATAATGGGACATAAGATCAAAACACAAGTTAACTATATGATGTCCCAATTAAGTTCCATGTCAAACTTGGCTATCAACTATAGCCGGGTTAGCAATCAATATTCTGAATCTGTCCCAGCAACTGCAAGAGAACAAAGAAACAGCTGTAAATGAAAACAGTTACGTATCAAGAACGACAAAATCGCCGATACAAACAGAGCATAAGCAAAACATTCAAGTTCAACCACAAAATCTCATACACAGGCTGGACAGCATATACCCTTTGTATTCACCAGTTGACGTCAGCTGCCTAACTTCATTTGCATTTAGCGTTATTCAAGGGTAAAGGACCAACACAGACTTCACCCACTATCTCATTTTTCACACTATAGTGTGTTAACAATGCGATTTTATGACTTCCTTCCCGTTCGAATAGGAATGGCAGTTAATTGCCCTTTCTCCGCCCATCTACACTATGGCCCATCAAGACCCGGCCCATTTGGCACTGGTGCTCGCTTTCAGCACCGAATGTGCCCACTAACAGAGATATCACAAACAACAATGTGCCAAGATGACTATCTCACGCAACAGTCCTCAAACTCCAACTTCATTCTCCACGTCCGTCCATTCCCCTTAGATGTATTTTTCCTTCATATGGAGATGCATCTTCCCTCCTGTGCAAGTTGTCATCTCGGAACAAGTATTCCCAGTACTGTTTGCTGTCTTAATCAGTTTACTGCTATCATTGATTTAGACTTTACTCATTTGACCTCAGTTCACTCATGAAGATTGGGCAAGGTTAAAACCCATCATTATCCCGACCACATTTGATGCAGCCTCGAACGCATTCGATCTTGACCAAATCTGTATCATTTGAGGCAGGTAGGGACAAGTGCCCTACTATCATTCTTACTCTTGAAGCAGTATACAGATTCAACATCAAAAGAGACGAACTGAAGGTTGCTGTATCTAGAGTTTGCACTGTTGGCTAGATTTACAAAAAAGAGGTAGCGGTGGGGAGTTAAATAACCCAGAAATTGAGTATGTAACTCTAAACTACATTTTTGGCCGACTGATGAACTATCACCGTGGGTGTGAATTTCTCTCATTTCATCCATGTTTTCTATGGCTCTTTTGTTTACTTATTTCTGATCAGTCCTCAGTGTCTGACATGTAAACCAGAAAGCTTACCTTTCCATATTGGAGCCAACACTTAAGTAAGATAGATTGAAGTATGTCTATGTATTCAGACCATGACTAGGTTTCAAATCCATCGTGCTCAGACATCTAAACAGAACACTTCGCATTCTGTTTTTTTTTTTTTGTTTGGACCTTTCGCTAGATTTGTGATGCAGCTTATTATATGTCACATGAGTACTTTATCCCTTAAGAATATCAAAGTTTGCCTTGAACAAAGGTGTACGCGATGGAACCAGGGAAGCAATCCGCTGTATGGGCATGCCTGATGTAAACACCCAACATCAGCAATATTCACTCGGAATAAATCAGGCTCCCAACTAACCTAGGTACTGATAGTCTCCAACTGACCGACACAAACTTTCTAAGGTGACAATAAAAGACACCGTGGATTGAGTTACTCTGGCTTATATTAGGTCCGTATCTAAGCCACCAGAACATGTATTCAGCTCCATTGATTTCAGTGTCTAGCACCTCCATATACTTTGTCCATTCTACACTACAGCGCTTTCTAATAAGTCCACACAGGAACAATTCTCTTTCCTAATTGATAAGTTACTACGACATCTGAACGGGCAAAGATAACGTGCAAAACTACGGTACTTGGGACTGCAAGTCGATTGAGCTTGTTTACGAGTGGATCATGATAAAGACTCGACTGTTGTCGAATTGTATCATAAATTACAAGCAGAATACTTGAGTTTCAAGGAACCCACACTACCAGGGTGCAAAGCAGGTATATTATACAACAAATGGTATCAATAACAGGTTAAATCCATCAAGACAAGAAGGGCACTGGATGCCTGCAGCATAACCCAAAAACCAAGCCCTAAATTGCACCAAAGCATGGGGAAGAAACGGCAAGAGTTCAGAATCAAATCAAATTCGGCCCACTATGAAAGCAAGCATGATATGTATAGTGGTCGGTAAGTGCAAGTTAAAGAGCTAATTGCTGAACTATATTCAAAGAATCATTTACCTCATTTGCCTTTCATCATCAATGCTGCCTTCATTCTGACTTCCATCGCCAATTTTTTGCCCGAAATACCCAGAAGTGAACTCGTAGCAAAAGGACTAGATTGATTTAAATCCTCACACATCGTTCGGTAATTCAATTCTCCTTTTTTCAAATCCGACTCATTTTCAAGTCACTCCACTTCTGCTGCTGGTTGGTGGAATCTCGGCATATATAAGGTGGGAGGGGATCAAATGAAGTGAATCAGTGGGCCAGAGACACAAAATACGAGCAACCTATTTATCGTACTGAGTTTTGTTTTCGTTCTTCGTCTTGAAAATTAAAATGGGCTGTTTTTTAAATTTTCTGAACTCTTTCTTGAACAATGGTTATTTTCGAGAACTTCAGGTTGTTTTACACGTTTCGGTTAAATGCAAACTAGATAAAATCACGTATTATGTACGTCCTATTCATTTATTTTAACAGACAAAATTAATATTTATAACTGTGTGTGGTTGCATTGTAATATCTTAAACTTGGTATATTACGTCCCTGAAATGATTTTTTTTTTTTTTAAATCATAAGTACAGCAAGTTCTTCCGGCTAGTATTCAACATTGAGTTTTTTTACATGAATTTATGTGAAATATACTCTATTTGAGCCGGAAACAAAATAGAGACTTATAGCCTCTAACTTTGACATCTCCTTCGTCTGCCTCTAACTTACCAATAGAGGTGGGCTTAATACCGAATTGAAGCATAATGTTACGGACCAAGTGGAAGGAGGCTGATTTTTAGAGGTTACGCCATGCCGACGCTCATTAGGCGCTTATGGAACGCTTAGTGGACGCTTACTTGCAATGGATGGACAAGGCTTCCGGAAGGTTCCGCACTTCTCTACACACCCAAGCCTTGTACATATGTGAATATTCTAGAGTAGTGGTAGATAGCTCTAGAATGATAGAGAGTATTCTAGGAAGGGCCTAGAACATTAGAGAGGCTTGTAAATAGTCTAGAGAGTTCTAGAAGGATAATGCATACCGTAGGATTGCATGTAATCTCCACCGTCCGTTGAGGAGGTGGAGTAGTATATAACGCCAAGGGCTCATTTGGCCAAGGCATCCAAGAGTGAATCTAGGCATCTAGAGTTGTACATCTAGAGTGTGAGTGTATCCTTATCCTAAGCTTCTCCGAGTTATAATATAGTGGGAATCATTCCCAAACTCTTGTGCTCCGCTGTGCATTTACTTTTAACATCGCTCAGCTCGAGGGTTAGGCTGACTTAGCGCACAAGCAGGGGCTTGATCTAGCTAAGCGTCCCACAATTTCGACTTAGGGAAGTTCGTTCCGTGACAACAAGCTAACATATAGTACGACCCTTAGTGCTGAATTTTAAAAATATACAGTAATAAATTGCACATTATTGTTAAAAAGAATTAATAATTGTGTTCTATTTTAGCCATTTGAGCATTTAAAATTTCTTGACACATAGCAAAAATACATATATTGACAAAAATGTAACTCAAAATGCTAAAATAATACACACAAACGACTTTCATGTGCTTACGATAACTTTAATCAGTTTCATATATGTTGTAAATATTTTATCAAGAGTGTTAGTAACCATGTGGAAAGCAAATAGCTGAAAAGTATAAGGGTCCGATTGGATCACGGAATTAGCTTTGGAATTGAGGTAGGTTTCTGAATTGAATCTTAAGAATTATAATTTTAGTGATTGCACAGCTTATTTGGAATTGAAATTACAATTCATACCCAATTTCATGAAATTAAAAATACACTACAAGATCCATAGTTGAATTCTTAAGGCCCAACATTAAACTTACAATTCCAAGCCCGTTACAACTCCACCCCGTAAGGCCCAACACTGTTTTGTCTCCCAACTCACTCACGATCTCTCCTCAACCTTCTTCTCTTCCTTCTCTCCTCTCTCAACCTCACCAGCAACGATCTTCCTTCTCTTCTCCCTTTGATTCAACCTGGCTGTGGTAGTTGCAATCTACTGTGTTGAAGGCATCGTTATGGGCGTTACTGGTGCAGAATTCCGTTGTAGATTAAGGAGTCGGATGCACCGAGCTACGTTGACCCGAATACTTATGAACTGGTATGAATATTATTCTTTGAGTTTCAAAATTGATAATTTGACTTAGTTATAAGTGAATTGAGTGCGTTTATCAACTGTTTGTGGAAATTTGCTTGGTAATCAGGATATTGATTTTGATTTATTTTCTCTCTGCTAGAGCAAGTAAATTTACCTATTGATACCAGTAAGCTAGATCGCAAATCTTAATATCGTGAAATGAAAATACTCCAAACATTATATCTACCGGACAAAGAAGATTAACTGTTATGGTACGGATATCATTCTCTTTAAAATGAAAAGAGTGATTAATCTCTCAACAGGTTGGAGCTCTTAGGAGGAAAGAGTATGACAGAGAAGTGCTCATAGTCGTTGGTAATCATTTCTTCCAGCGTGTTAATCATGTTGGACTTTTAAAGCTTCGGTGCTGCTGAAGACATGTAAGCCAGATTAGGTTGCTGCATTTTGAATTAGGCAACATGTTAGGCTCTGTTTCGGCTCTTGTTCAACGTATTGCTATGAAATGCAAATTTTATAATGCAGGAAAATATTATTTGGATGATGCTGGATATGCAAATGGACCTGATTTTTTAGCTCATCGTTCAACACGTTACCATCTTAATGAATGCCCAGCTAGTGGGAATAATCCAAATACTTATAAAGAGTTGTTTAATCTTCGTCATTCAACAACAAGGAATGTAATTGAAAGAACATTTGGGTTGCTGAACAAACCGTGGACAATTCTTAGAACGGCGTCTTTCTTTGATGTAAAAACACAGGTGATATTATGAGTGGTAGCTTGTTGGTATATAATTTTGTGCATACATATCTAGCATATAACAGGTGAGAGTCTAATTCTTTTTATCATTTTACTTCGTATTTTAGGTTCGAATAGTCAGTGCATGTTGCATTTTGCACAATTTCATACGAGAGGAGCAAATTGGACAAGAAGCAAGATTATTAGTTGAGGTTGATGTAGAATTAGTAGCCGCTCAAGTTTGAGAAGACACGAGCAACGAGAAAGTTATAAGATCTGTCAGACTTATGCCTGAATGGACAACATTTAGGGGGAATTTAGCTAATGACATGTTCGACGAATATCAAGCGAGGCGTGGACGGGGAGTGTTATACAATAGCTAATTACCTGTCTGACATGCTATTTCTTTAGCATCTATTTTCTTATTATTGTATATCTCATAGATATCTTATTACTATATGTCAGAAATGTTTCTCTTTAGGAGCTATTTTCTTGTTGAAACAACGTAATATGTGATGCATTCTTAAGAACTATGGTGAATTTATGGTGGTTGTTTGTTAAATATTTTTTGAGTTGGGTATGTGGTATTGTTGACTAGTGTTATCTTTGAAGAACAAAAAATTTGACTCATTTATTTATTTTAGACTTGGTCATCATATGTGTATTTATCTTACTAACCTCATTTTTTTCATTTTGTACTTAGTCATTTTATGTGTATATTCTTTCCTTTTCTTTTTCTTTTGTTGGGTAGGGTAGTGTGGGGTATAATTTGATAATAAAAAAAAAACTTGAAACTTTCGTTTTGCATATTTACCTTTTATTTTTTGACTTTAGTAATTTCAATTCTTAATCTAATTTTTTGTACTAACCAATAAATGGAATTACAAATTTCATTTAATTCCAAATCAATTCCAATTCCATAGGAATTGGAATTGGAATTACAATTACAATTCCAATTCTAATTCCAATTGCCAATCGAATCCTAAATGTAAAAAATTACAAACTTGAAATTATACCAATTGGATTCTATACCCATAAGCCATGATGATTGATGAAATTCTAGTTGTCATGAACCGAACTGCATTCTCCACTCAGCTTTCACCCACACTCAGCCACAGCTTTCACCACCGCCCACTTCATCCCCCAAAATCCCTTTAACCCCAACTCAACCCACGGTCTTACCACGCATCTTACCAAATTTTCCCCTGCCGCTGACGCTTAAACCCTTTTGCGATAACCCCACCTTCCTCTTTCCCCGTCTTCAGCGCCCCACCAGACGCCAGCCCGCCACCGCCCCTTCCCTCTATTCTCTACTTTCTCCATTCTTCTCCCTCCCCCGGCCCCCTGCGCCCCTACAACCACCCCTATCCCACGTACCCATACACGCCCGCAGACAGATAACACACCCCCTTACACCATGGTCAGTGTCAAACCCGAGGCATGACATAAACACCCATAAAAAACACACACCATGGTCGGCCACGCCCCAACCCCCTCAACACCCACACTTAGTCCCCCCGTCTTACCACACTTGCACCATTGCACAACCCACAGCCACAGATGGAAGCCACATCCAACCCACAGTTGACACACAATCCCGCAGACACACACCTCCAACCCTCAACAGTCGTACACAGGGCGTCATGTACCATTGAAAATGAAAATTCAAGACTCTCTAAAATTGCACAAACTCTATCCTTAACCACTGAAACTAATTGTGGGAATGCCAAACTTCTTACATCCACCGAATTATTATGGCACTTGAAATTCTGAAATACTCAAAGAAACTCCAATTATTATAATGAGAAAATTAAGGAGTTATGGCAGTTACAAAAATAGGAATTAGATGCCAGTTTATCTATCTCGAATGTTTTTTACTTTTATGACCTTCTTAGGTTCTACATATGACCCGGTATCATGGGTATAATGAAAGTTTTCTCTCGGATTATGGCTAAAACTTAGGAAAGGAAGGGCACAACTTGTTGCCACCTAATTAACATGTATTTTAAAAAGTCAAAAATCCCATAAAAAATAATTATTGGTTTGGCAAGCAAATAAGCTGTCAATCGAATCCTAAAATACTAGCTAAAACCTCGTGCTATGCACGGGAGATCAGTCAAGTTACAAAAGCGCAACAAAGACTATAAAAAAAGGATAAGTGTTTTGCATATAAGGAAGAATGGCTATGGGGCGGGCGGGGCGGGTCGGATGCGGATCTTAAAATATCAAGTTTATATATACCCCTACCAAACATTCTTTTTCTTAAGAAGTTTGTGAAAGTAGTTGAAATATACATAATCCTTGGTTTTGATTCTCAATTTATTTTATTACAATCAAATTTATATATACCCCCACCATTTTTGATTGATATTGCCGTACGAAAAAGGCTCAATAATAACTTCTCTGTCTTTGCCAAAAGAATTCGGACTGTTGGAAACATGGAATGTATTTTGTAACGAAATAGAAATACTAAAGCGTTGCTAAATTGTTATCCTTCCAAGGTCATGGAGCACACATGATTTTTATAATTGGTCTGTGATTTTCATATGCCAGAGACCAAGATAAAGGAATAGGAGGCTTGCAAACGAAAACCCCATATCTCATTTTCGACCCACAAAAATAAAAAGAATAAATAAAAACAGTATGCATGTCTTTGACTTTATTGAGTATGTACAGAGATCAAAACTTTCAATCTTATTTAGAATGGTCAGTTTTTAATGTCTTTTAAAGTTTTGTTTGGAAACTATTGACTGCAACTCTCATGTTGACCTATTGGAAACTAATATCTGCAACTCTCATGTTGACCTATTGCATTTCACAAACACTATTGGTGACACTTCTCAAGAAGTGTTAAGTAAATGTCATTTTGGTGTCCAATAGTTCAAAAGTGGTGTGCGAATAGACTTGTCATTCTGCTTTTTCTAACAAATTGTGTTTGCACAAGTTGGAAGATGATGGTTCGAAATCATAGAAAAATATAAGTTCTTCGTTTTCGTTCATAAACACTAAAAGGTAGGGGAAAAAATAAGAGGAAAATAAATCTAAAGTTCTTTTCTTTTTTCAAGAGTGAAAGCAACAATGGCATATATATATGGGGGATGCTGAATTATACCAATGTCTAACACTTATAGAGAGATTCGCAGAAACAAAATCAGGTGAGAAATGTTAGAAATTTCACGAACTTAAATATGATTACATGAATATGTCGATAATGTCACTCCTTTTTGAGACCACTGGAAGCCTGAAAATAGTAATGTTGTTGGTGATTCTTATAAGTCAGGCAAGTGAAAGGGAGCCAAAAATTCAAAGAAAAGTAAATAGAAAATTGAATAAAATAAAGAACGAAAAAAGTGGGAAGATTGTAGACCCCGGAGCACATCATTCATGCTTAAAACCAATGCGACAAACTCCTGTGTTCCTTTCATTAAAGGTGCTTGTGTTCTACGTGTTGTGTAGGAAAAGCTTACCGTAGGACCCTGCCATGACTCATTCCACACTTAAAATAGCGAATAAGGCTTTAAACATCCGATGACCCCCATGAAAGATGGATTCGACATTCATGTTATTTGATCAATATCTGGAGGTTGGGTTGCTTCCCAAAAGGCCGGATTGTCTGCGGGAGAAAGAGGCGTCCCCCCTCTCCTGCGTAGGAAGTGAGATAGAACCTGTCAAATCCACCCAATAAGGTAGCATCATTTTTTAAGAGAGAGCATTCTCGGCCAATTGATTGAAGGCAAAGGCTATTGCTAAAGTAAGCCCATAAATTGCAACAGGGACAACATTTGATTGAATCCCCCCATGAATGGCTGCCTTCCATGAATTCCCTTCTTAAAGGCTTAACGGCCGGATTTGATGAAGGGATACTGCCAAGGCCTAGTCACTGTACCATCCATATTTGCCGTTGAATTGATTGATTGGCCATATAAATCCAAAAAAAATCCCCTGTCGTGTCTTGATTTCAAGGGAAAGAAACTGTCCAAATGAGTTATGCCTTGGAGTTCCTGGTTATTGTGTCTTTAACCAGAGAAGCCAATTTAAGAAAGTGGAAAAAAAGGTGAGGGAAAAGAGAACAGAAGAGAGTAACGGAAAGGAGAAGTGGGAAAGTTGGATAGCAGAGCAGTTCCTTTTTGGTTCTGAAAGGGAAGGAAGTTGTAAACATGGGAGGAGTAATTGCAAAAGTTTAGGAGAGAGTCTCGGATGGATAAGCTAAATTTTAGGATGTCTATCTACAAAATAACCTCAAACTTTATTCTTTGTAGTCAATAGCATCTCGACACCTATTATTTTATTTACAAAAATAATGTAAAATCTCAGAAAATTAGATCGGTACTTTGATAGGCAAAGAAGCTATCAATCGAATCCTATATATATATATATATATATATATATATATATATATATATATATATATATATATATATATATGTCTTATTACAATTTAGATCCAATTGAAGGTTGTTTGTATGGGTCACGCCTATAACCACCTTGCTCATTTTTGCCGCCACCCACCCTATTGCCGCCATCACCCACCATGGCCAGCTATAGGCACCACCACCCATTCTTCCACCGCCACCCCCACCAATTTCCATTTATATTTTGTCAGCTAGTGTTAGTGACATTTTTGTGTGATATATGACACATTGTGAGTGGTGTTTGTTGCCAACAACGCCAAACTAGTTAGCTGCCAAGCTTTTTCCTTTCATAGAGGCATAAAACTGTAAAATGATTCTCACATCGCACTTTGTTATTGTTATTTTTGGTGCAGACATGTATTTCCATTCATCAAGAGAAAAGATTCAACTGTTTAGTATGTGGTCCCTGATTTTCCTTACGTATGTTACTTCTGAAATCTTGAATATCGAATTGCAAGATGCTTTAGACTCTTGTTAGCTTATGTAAAAGCACGAATTGACAGTTTAACCACGATTGTTTGGTTTTTTGCTGAAGGTAGAAATTAATACGTGGGACGGCCAAAAAGAGGGTATTTTTCCTATAGAATTTTTGCTAATTTAAAAAGAGGATAATTTTTGTGAGACGGCCAAAAAAGAAAAGATGATGGATCTATGTGGGACGCAGGGAGTATAATAGATACTTATTATTAGGTACAAAAGCATAATAATTTTACCCGTAAAACATGTATTTTTTACAACAGTACTTATAAAAAGTATCTGTATTTAAAAATAAACTCTACTCTCATGAGTGAAGTAACGAAAATAGTGAGATTGCCATCCCAACATAAGCAACGAAGGGTTTATATTTTTTTCCAGGTGACCCCTCACCTAGAGACTAGAATCCACTTTAGTGCTTTAGTTGTTACACTTACGTAAGTTGTTAACATGCGATGAAACGACGAATCAAAGAATCCTTTAGAGCCATAAAGAGTTTCTGACATTGTCAGGCTCTTTTTGAGGAGCAAGAATAGCACCCTATTTCTCATTGGATGTTCAGTTTTGCATAATGGAGTACTTTCGCAGTCCTAGGATTCCAACGTTACACCTCGCGTTAGTAGAGCCATCATCAACAAGATAAACATTTCGGTACATGTATGTATGTATGTATGTATGTATGTTCTGGGCTCCTTACTCCTCGAGGAGTACAAGAATTTGCTAGTAAGAATTTGCTTGTGCCGAGTCAAGTGACTTACAGGTTTATCTTACATGTCTACTCTAAAATCGTTGTTGATACTTATCTTGTTTTCGGAACGTGAGTGAGTAGCGCTACAAGAAATTTATCTTGTGTGGGGTCGGTTTATATTTACCAATATATTGAATTTGGATTAAATTTGTTTATCGATAAATGTTTTGCGTGGTAAAATTCCGAAGTACCGTGTAAACTAACGAGCCGGACGAGAAAGTGATATGTGATCAATTCGAAAATTAGAATAACTCTGAACTGACTTTTAGTGATAATTTTTATACCTTCAATAAGAATGCAAAAATGGAAAGAAAAAAAAGAACAAAGTTTACGAGTTTCGTTGAGTGCAACATATATAAATTAAAAAAACGCTAATAGCATTTCCCCCCCGTAAAATGTACTGCTCTACGTTGTCTAAATGTCAATAGCTTGCATTTATGTCAATGTAAACACGAGAAATCTGTCACGCTTCAGTTCATTACTGTGGTGACTCCGAACCTCCATAGTTCGAGGTTGAAAGCTGTGGAGCTTAAAGTTGAAGAAATAATATTGCTAACTCTTTTAGAACACGCAAGAAAACATGTTCATATAGACATGCTTTCTGCAGCAGCTATATGCATTCATGGTTCTGCAATGCCGGAGTTGTGGCCATGATTTCAATTGGACTTTGAAGAGGATTTGGAGATTTTCAGGGTCCTTCTGTTCACTCGCCTATTGGCAAAGAGAGAAAAGGACTGCCGATTACCATTGGTATACCTTTGCAGTGGACCTCCGAGGTACATTGGTTGAGGCGATGGATTGCATCCATTGCAAAAGGAGCTCAAATAACAGACCAAAGAAATAAAAATTCGGTTCAAAAAACAAAAAAATACGGTTCAGTTGAAACTTGTTAGTTCAACGCATATAAAGATCAAAAAGAAAGAAAACAAGCTTAGAAAACATGGATTGAACTAGGGTATGGGTGGCATCGAGAAAAGAGTAGTATTAGTATGAATTAGTATCAAACTGCGAAGAATAATTGCTTTGTACAAAGAAACAATATTACATGACTTCTTAATGTAAGAAAAAATATATCCAAAAATAACACAGCAACATCGCTGTTGTCCGCGACTAAAAGAAAGTGATCGACACTACATGGATTATATGAATCAAAATATAAGATTCTAATTAACAAAAAAAAAAGGTTATAAGATTCTCGTTTATATATTAGAACTTGCAAATGTTAATATGCACGTACAAGACAACTAGTGTTGAAAAATATCTCGCAATTATTACAGAATATCCAAATCTTTTACTTTCAGTGTCTTATTCTAGTTTTGGGGTCAATGTGCCACTCAATTACGGCTTTCTCTGTCAAACATGTTTCTTAGTGCGTTTCCTTATCTAGAATAGCACATGCTTGGAAAGTGGAACTAACACCACCATGTTATAGCTTCACTTTAAGTTGTCGCTAAATTTTTTGAGCAATACCAAAAGGTTTTTGATACTTTCTTTTCTTTTAAATAATCTTTAGTGACACTTCTCTTTACAGTACTTTGTTCTTGCTGCATAGCTTGTGGTTCATGGTCCATGCTTTTAATATAATAATCACTGGACAAGCCTGAAATTTGCCCCTGCCTACTATATAGACGAGCATCAACTACCAGCTTAAAAATAGAGGATTGTGACATATGAAATTAATACTTTGGGTTCATCTAAGTAATCCTAATACTAAGTCTAAGGCTGGCCGTAGTCTAGGCGTCTAGCCAAGTGTTCCTAACCTATCTTGGTCGGACCCAAGGGCCCACCAGGGGTCCCGCTTCAAGCAAACACGTCGACAGATTTAACTGTCTTTTTTTATAGCATCAAACCGGTCAAAGTACGAGTGCCCAAGTCACGTGCATTTTTCGCTTCGCACGCTTCGTGCGCGACTTAGGCACCAATTATTTCACGTTAACGTTACTCACGGTAGCGCGATCGTCACGTCGTGACCACCCGAACACATTTTCATCAAAAACATCGATTGACGGTGCAACCGGAGCGACGGGGTCAAAGGGCAAAGGCCTTGGCCAAACCCATGGGGTCGGGCTCGGCCTCCATGGGGGGTTGGCCTTGGCCTTCCCCCCTCGGTTGTTCACTTTTCGCGCAAAATCCTTTTCGAGCTTTGTTCGCTTTTTACGCTTCGTATGTGACTTTGGCACCTTGTTCGTCATATGGGTACAACTCACGGTAACACGTTCGTCTTAACGCAACTTTCGGATTCATCATTGCCCATCAAAATACCTACCATCGGTGCGCCCGAAATTCACCGAAAGGGGGAGTGGCCTTGACCTCCCTTCATGGGAGTTGGCCATTGGCCTTGGCCACCCCTAGGGTCGGCCTCAGCCTCACCAGGGGGTCGGCCTCAGCCTCACCAGGGGGTCGGCCTTAACCTTCCCCCCATTTTCGGCCTATGGCCTCCCCTCCCGCGCATGCTTATTTTCTCAAGTCTTTACACCTCCGCGATGTTTACGGATGTTGGTACATCAACCTCGCGACGTCCGTCGTCTGTCACCCGTAATGCCTGTCACCCAAAGTCGCGGGCTACCACCGAATAACCCGTCACCGACGACCGCGTATCATCATTCTCGACTTTGTCATTACTGAATATTACACTTATTATTTTGGTAGAACATGCACACTTGGCTCACGCCCCGTCTCTATGACCCCGACGGGCGCCCGTGCACCGTCTCCGAGACATTTGTCGCCGCGCCTGTGCGCCACTCGCCACTTCCATGATACGTGCCGCCCCGACACCAGGGTCTCCGAGACATTCGTCGCCGCGCCCGTGCACCACTTCCATAACATGTGCCCTCGGCACCAGGTATTGTCTCGCCACAGTCATCGCTGAGCCCGTGCGCCACTTCCATGATACGTGCCCCTGGCACGAGGTATGGTCTCGGTGCGGTTGTCGTCTCGCCCATGAGCCACAATCAATGTCTCATGCCGTTGGCACCGCTACCATGCACTACAATCATGTCTCGTGCTATAGGCACCGCGCCCATGTGCCACAATCATGTCTCGTGCTGTAGGCATCGCACCCATGCGCCACAATCAATGTCTCGTGCTGTAGGCATCGCGCCCATGCGCCACAATCAATGTCTCCTGCCGTTGGCATCGCGCCCATGCACCACAATCATGTCTCGTGCTGTTGGCACCGCGCCCATGCGCCACAATCATGTTATAGGCCTTCAGGCACCACACCATGTGCCCATACCATGGACGTGGAACATGCTTCGGCCCACTCTCCGGAGTGTGCAGTATTTTGAGGGGCTCCGCTCGTAGTGCTCTGGCATGAGGACCCTTCGCAGTGGGATAGGCTCATTACCA
The DNA here is from genome assembly GCA_033070095.1 of Escallonia herrerae. NCBI lineage: Eukaryota > Viridiplantae > Streptophyta > Magnoliopsida > Escalloniales > Escalloniaceae > Escallonia > Escallonia herrerae. The sequence goes on along the minus strand of JAVXUP010003134.1, from coordinate 18,923 downwards.
CAAAGATATCACTGTCTTCATTCCGGAGGGCTCTGTTTGTAGTGCTCCGACACGAGGACCCTTGGCAGCGGGATAGGCTCGTTATCACAAAGTTATCTCCGTCTTCATTCTAGGGGGCTCCGTTCGTAGTGCTTCGACAGGAGGACCCTTCGCAGCGAGATAGGCTCATTACCACAAAGCTATCACCGTCTGGGGTGACTTACATGACATTAGGCACTGAGTTGCGAACATGTCCACTCACGTTACCGGTGATCATCGGTGCCCTCAGGACAATGACCCTCGGGTCACTCCTGGACTGGAGCAGGTCTTTGGAGGGTATCGAGCTTAGTTCGCCTGGCAGTTGGCTACAGGAGCAACCCTCGCCGGTGTCAGGTTCTCTACGCATCTCTTGACGCACTTGTGGGATTCAGTAAGGGCTTGGATCGGTGGCTGGGGCAACGGGCTTACTTTGATCATGCCGTCTCGGTGTCTTCAGTCTTCTCAGACAGGTAGAGCGACGTTGTGTGGGGTGAGGCAGTGCAAATTTTGGAACTGACAGTCCAACGGAGAACCTGTATTTTGGGACCCCTTGGTGACGTGTGTTCATACCCTATTCTGGTCGCACCCCAAGACCCGCCAAGGGACCCACTTTGCACGACACATCACCCAGTCAGCGGTCAACTTTTCAACACTCGAGGGCCGGTCAAAGCAACGCATGCTCAAGTCACGTGAACCATTCGTGAAGCGACTTCGGCGTGCCTACCACCCTTGGGGGTCGGCCACCCTCGGGGGTCGGCCTCCCTCTGGGTTCGGCCACCCCAAGGGTCGGCCTCCCTTGGGGGTCGGCCACCCCAAGGGGTCGGCCACCCTTGGGGGTCGGCCACCCCAAGGGGTCGACCTCCCTCTGGGTTCGGCCACCCCAAGGGTCGGCCTCCCTTGGGGGTCCGCCACCCCAAGGGGTCGGCCTCCCTTGGGGGTCGGCCACCCTTGGGGGTCGGCCACCCCAAGGGGGTCGGCCACCTGCCTTGAATACCGACGCCGTCACCTTTGACCGTGCTCCGTAATCACAACAACCGTCGCTCGCGGCCGCGCTCCGCCATAGTCACGACGACCGTCGCTCTCGGCCGTGCTCCGTCGTCGCGATGACCGTCGCTCGTAGTCACGACGACCGTCGCTCACAGTCACCCCCCATCCACTCAACGACCCTTGTCGCTCGGAGATCACTATGCGACCCTCGTCGCCCGCACTCAACCGCGCCCCATGCGCTGCAATCATATTATATGCTCACGGGATAGGCTACTCCGCCAGGACACTATCTCTGCCGGGGTGCCTGCGTGACTGGCCTACGTGCTCTGGCACTGGGGGCTCGCGTCGGCACCCCTAAGGACTATGACCCCCGGGTCACTCCGAGATGGGAGCAGGTCTTCGGAAGGGCATCTTGCCTAGTCCACCTGGCAGCTGGGCGTCGGGTCTTCCCCACCGCTGCCAGGACCGTGGGATTCAGTAAGGGCTTGGACTGGAGGCTGAGGCAACGGGCTACTCTGACCATGCTACCGCGGCATGATCAGTCTCTTCAGACAGGCAGAGAGACGTCGCAAGGGCAGGGCAGCACGAACTTAGGGACCGGCAGTCCCAACGGAGGATCAGTGCTTTGGCCCCCTGGCGACGTGTCGTTCCCGGGGGGTGACACATGCACGTTTTTGCCTATAAATAGTGGACTCCGGAGCTTTTTTAAAGGATCTTTCTCTCATTTTGGAGCTTTTCACTTTCTCTCTCTAAAAAGACATTCTCTCTGGAATTCTAGTGAGAGAAACACATTTGGCTCACGTCCACGAACCCTCGACGCTGCACCCTTGTCACGGACTGTAGACTGTCGGTCCTGTTCATCGTCACCCTGCCTGCGCAGCGCTGCCAGCCCTCACGACCTGTCTGGGAAGCCTTGCCCTCGGCCCTTACGCCGTCCTTGCTGTCTCCCGCGTTGCCTATCTGGAAGCTGACTCAGACCGCATCCTTTGTGGCACCTCCACGTAGCATCGAACCATTTTCCGCATCATCAACGTGTCACTCTCAGGGGACGACATGTGGCACTTTATGACACAGGCACACTATTTCCTATAAATAGTGGACTTTATAACTCAAAAAGGGACTTTTTGCTCATTCTCTAAAATTGACTTTCTCACTCTATAATTTGTGAGCTCTTGGATTCTAGAGAGAGAAACACAAACTGGACATCACTTTAGACCGTAACATTGGACCCTGACTCGGACCTTGACTTGGACTGTCGACTGTCGGCCTTATTCGTCTCAGCATTGCCTCCGTAGCACTGTCACTCCTCATGGCCTGTCTAGGAAGCCTTGTTCTCTACCCTTACTCCGCCCTCATTGTCTCTCATTTTGCATACTTGAAACTGACTTGGACTGCAGCCTTTGTGGCACCTCCACATAGGTACGAACCCACCTTCCTTGGCATCACCAAGATAGGCTATACATAGACAAAGAGAAACTTATTTTCTAAGGAGAAAATTGAGTCTCCAAGCTTGGCAGAGCATATATACCGTAATAGTCTTATATTTGTTGTGTGGAGCTCTTCTGGCTGTGTAATTTTCTTACAATAATTTCCCTGCAACAACGAAACTTAACCATCCGCTTTGGCATGCAAATTCTAATTAAAAAACATGAGCTTGATCTCAATGTCACGCTGGATTTTATCGGGAAAAATGGAAAAAATCGCAGGATGCTAACGGAGAATGCATGAGTCCAATGTCAAAGGCTACTTCCTTAAGACAGTATTTATGTTGAATTCTAGTTAAAACCTTGTTATTATGCTGAGGGTAAACAAGCTATGAAGAAGCTGATGCTGGCAAGTCTTTGAGCTTTTTAAACGCTTGTACGGATGACCGACCCCCCCCCCCCCCCCAAACAACACACACACACAAAAACACCAAACCCGACCAGTCTTTCCACACATATGGTTAAGAGGTTGACGGCTTTTTCTCTACTTGCTTTTAGACTTCACCTCACGTGATACTTGATTCAAGATGGCCTAGCCTCTTCATTTAGATCATGTTATATACTCCTTCCGTCCCAAAAAAATTGATCATATTTCTTTTTTGGCCGTCCCACAAAAACTGATTCCTTCCAAATTAGGAAAGATTTTATATGTATTTTTACATATTTATCATTTTTATACTTTTTTTTTATTTTATTTCTCTCACCACATTTAATTCTCTACCAACTCATTTTTTCTCTCATGACCCACCACTTTACACTTTTTTATTATATTTCTCTCTCCACATTTAACATTCTACCAACTAATTTTCTCTCTCACGGCTCACTCTCTTCCTCCTTCTCTCTAAAGGGTAAAATGAGAAAGACACACAATATATAACTTAAATCCTTAATATACGTGTAAAGTCAAATGGATCACTTTTAAAAACGGAATGAGTATTTGCTTAAACGACTCAGGGATACTATTTGGCAATGTAGCACTAAAAATCAGCACTCCCTTATCGGCCCTCAAATCAACTAAATCAAGAAAACTATATTCTTATTTGTGATTGTCTGGTAGTTAATTTCCTAAATTAAGGTCACTCCAACATGTCGTCTAGTTTTGTTGTTTAAACTAGGGTTGATATTGCTTTTGAATAATTTAAGAGTTTTTTGTTGTCAAGAAGAGCCATGGACCCGAGCATTACATGGTAACCTTAAAGAAGGTTCTTTCAGAGTCGCATATTATATTGTTCAACAATTGGAATCAAAAGTGGTCGTCGCAATTATTATAATAGTCATTTGAAGTGTGAACATAAACCTTGTTGTGAAAGGACTCCTTTTGCACACGTGGACTTTCAAGACAATGTGTTCTGAGTTCTGACTACCCACTGGGATGAGAAGTACTTGTGGCTCTATAAATACAGAGGAAGAGCACAGATAGATCTTGCGAAGACACAATGGTAGCTATGGGCTATGGCAAAGCAAGATGTAGGAGTTGTAGGACTCCTGTCGCAGGAGAAATGGCACCTATGCATGCATGCCTGCCTGCTGTGATCGAGGCGGCAATGTTAAAGTGCCATTCTCTTGTGACGGGAGACCCTACATCTCTGATCACATGCAATGCTATATCATCAAGTCATTCTCTAGTTTGAGGTGGTGGCCGGAGCAGGTTAGGTTTCAGGGTTATTATACACTTTTATGGTCTTTTTGGGTTGTTTAAGAATGCCAAGTTTTGTGTCTAGACGTCAAATTCATGCAATGAACGCGGTGATCGAAGTAATAAACTGGTATGTGAAGTTGCAATAAGTATCAAACTCACCTGGTTACCTGTCCGTATTTTTGTTGTTTAAATTTATCATCTTCCCTATGATGTTAATTTCAACTTTTCATATCAGAGCTGATATTTTCTGTTTGACTCTCCTAATTGAAAGAACGTAAAATAACATGTGAGTTTAAGCGGCTAGATTCGTAGCCCTACATATATTATGCCGGGAAAGTACGGGCGCAAGCTTTTTATTCTCATGGTATTGTCCTTCTGTATAATTTGACGTCTCTCTCGTGATGACAATTTAGACCATTCAATTTCCTCCAAGCAGGAAGGAATCTCTAGAGAGGGTTGTCACAGCCTATCTGAATTATTTTCTCAAGTCTACGTTGAATGCCACCATGGGAAAAAGCAATAAAAAGGGAAAAAGATAAAGAAGTCAAAAAGTCTCCATTGCATGGATGTGGACTGATATGGTTGCAGGCACAGCAAGGTGCTAATTAGTATATCAACATTTTCCAATCCCTCGTGTTTTAGGAATTTATACCTAGAAAGTAGAACAAGATTTTTTTATTTGGTAAATAATAGCATTGGTAAGTTAAATTACAAAGTTTTCTTTTGCCTTACAGCTTTAAACAGCATTAAACAAACTAAGGTCATGAGTAAGCGATCATAAGTTGGATTAGTGTAACATCTGGATAAGTTCTTCTTGTTGGATCCATGAGATAATCCACGTACAACTTCTTAATCTGTTCCAAGACTTACCTACTACCATACCAAAAATAGATAACAGAAGAGCCCTCTTTCAGATGACGATTGTGTGCACGCAGTCGTGATGGAGCACGATGAATTCGCTAGCCAACCAGTTTCACTTTGAACATTAACGCCTTTGACTCTTTCTCCATAACCCGATTCCACCCTCGAGAAGAGACAGAGATAACCATCCCGTGTATTTCGCCAATCTGAAATTGGGCTTGCAGTTGATTGGGATGACTACTCTTGCACTTTTAGTAATCAATATTCATTTGGTAAGACTCTTACTTTTTAGCGACAATTTAAAATGACGTAACTGGTACAATAGTGGGGGTAACAGACTAAATAATTGTAAAAAACACTGTGGGCAATAAAAGGGAAACTGCAAAGATCTGTAACGAGCAATATGTTTAACCGGTAATACCAAGTATATACAACTTTTGGAATAAAGGATACATCGGAAGCCCAGTAGAGAGAATGGATAAGCGTTTTCTGATAAGGCTATCCATAGCCACATGCACTCGCACACACCACACAGCTACACACATCTAGTACACACGCAGCAGGAGGCCGGCTGTCAATATGGGGTGTTTAGGGTGAGGTATGTGTGTGGGTTAATTAGGGGAAAAAAAAATGAAGAAGATGAGGTTATGTTGTCCTGGTTGTTTGAAAGAATTGCGTTAGGTTTAGAAAAGTGTCGTCATGGGTCCTATGTAGGAGAAAAGTAAGTGAGTGACGAAGAAGTCTTGTCGGGAGGGGGGTCTCACAGCCAGAGTTGGGAATGGACAAATGGGCTGCCATTTTATTCCGTTCATCTAAGTGGATGACCAGTGACCATCTTTAACGTGGTGAAAAGTCATCGTTCAAACCAAACATTGCAGCTTTTACCAATTGAAACGTTGAATTTCGATTTTAGATTTGCATGAAGATTCGTGGAAGGAAGTTTGTATTTGATTCAGTTGAACTTGTTACGTTTACTTTCGAGGAAGTGTTCTTCTATCTTGCTTGGTATTTTTTGTTAAAAATATAGCCAACGTTTTTGTTAAAATATTTTGTGAAAGTATTTATGCCTTGCTTTTTATGCGCTAACTTCGAATCAAGCTTGTGATTACTCTGATTATGAAATTGAGCAATGATTTGCTAAGTTACATTTTTGTGAGAAAGTGTGATGTTTTTATGTGAATACGGAAATGAAAAGTGTACATGTGTATTTTGTTTGAGCTCTCAGACTGATTGCGTTTCGGACCCTCATTTTCACCGGAGAATTTGGACAGTTTTCGAAGTTGTTTTTGAATTCTATACGATTATGTAATTTCAGGTCGCCATAAGTCAGGATTATAACCATAATCGTGAAAGGTTGTTGAGTTGAAGTGTGACTTTTTGTGAGTTACTGTTATTTGAAAACCAATTTGGTCCAGCTAGGTGCCGGATGCTTATTGCACTTTACATCTCATCCAATTATTTAACCTTTAACATTTCATGTGGAAGGTGTAGTGAAAGAATTTGCATTTTTTTTCCGAAGGAAATGGGAGAGCCATGAGCATTTGTTATAAGTACGTGTTGTGGTTAGAAAATTGAAGTGCAATAGTTATTTGTAAAGGTTACTAGTGAAATATTAATACAAGGATGATATTTTGATTCTAGTTGCTTTGATTTCTACGTTTGGTGGTTTAGGCCTGACAATGCCTATTTGATGTTGTTAAATGAGCCTACCGCCGGTCACACTCGAGTTAACTGGACTCACAGTGTGGTGTTCGAGTCGTGACAAGGCTTTGCCAATCGTGAAGCCTTGAGATTGTCACGGGGCAGCACCCCAAAGAGCTCTGACTAATAGTATATAGAAGGTAAAGGGTGAGCCTAACACAACAACAGAGCCATTTGGGCAGAGAAAAAGGATAAAGGGAGAAAGAGAATAAAAAGGAAAGGAAGGGAGAGAGTCACCCAAAGGAGGAGACCTCCCCCAATAGCTTAACTCGTTATTGGACTTTTTAATGAGAGAAAGTAGAATAAATGTAGCGTTTTTTTCCTTCTTGTTTTCAAGTAGAGTAAGATTGTGACTGAAAATATTTTTTCGCTGTTACCGAAATTTATAATTATAATTTTTTGTTGTTAAGAAATATTTAGCGGTATTTCGTTGTACAACAGAAGATCTTAATCCCCACCCCGAGTATCATTCTTCACTTCACGCATTAAGTGAGACGGAATAGATTCTAGAGAATATAGAGGTCAGGATCCGAGACTAGCAAATCTCCAAGTTGTGAACAAATATTCCATTGTTGTGAAGTTTTGCCATTTAACCCTCTAGGATTGGGGAGGAAAGGGTTGATATGGTATGAGAAGGGATTAAAGAAAATATTAAGTTATTTTACAATATATTCAATAATCCTAATTAGTTAGGACTGATGGTCTGAAATAATACAAGAATTTGAACCAAGCGACAAACTTTGGCTCGAATAGGATGAAGCTATGATATTTGAAGTGCATCAAGGTGGCTCCATTACGAAATGGATAAATTTTCATCGTCACCCGAAAGTTACAACCTTTCATGAAATATGTCAATAAATAAATATGGATAGTGACATTTTGCATGTACTTTTTCAGCGACAACGTTAAAAGTGTTTTCTTAATATCACTAATTTAATATTCATAATTATATTTAACGACCGCTAAATGTTATTTTGTAGAAAGTAGTAACCTCTACATAAGTTGTTGTTGTTGCAGATTGTTTGGATCTCCACTACTTTGACGTTGTTCTTCTAAATTTGATCCCACTTGACTCATTATCAGAAGTACTTTAACAGCTGGATGACATTGGAATTAAAGCTTATAAGAAACGCAAATTATACTCAAGTCTAATTCTTTTTTCTCGGTTTTCCTATTGTTTGCACACAAAATTGTCTCTCACGTGCACGGCAGACGCCCATCCATTACCGCGCAGGGTGGAAGGCTCGTAATTACTCACACGATGTAACTTATCTGATGAATATAGCGACAATTATGTTTGAAATCACTAATTAATAAATTTAACAGCAGTTAGTTGTCACTATTTGAAGGTTTAATTTGATTGCCGAAAAAGTGGCGGCTGGATTGGCGGTGTAGCTCAACGGAAGAACCTCAAAAATAGGGGGAGGAATGACGCGAGGCGATCTTCATGTTCCTGCTGAGAGCCACAAACAGGGCAGAAATATCATCAACGACAGTGTCCAAAGTTTGAGCCCGCCTTTGGTTCGGACGCAGTTCCAGAAGATGGATGAGCACTTCACTTGGGAATCCCTCCGTTGTGCTGAATTATTTCCCACCAAGGAACAGTTAAACTAGAATGTCTGCGTGCAAGCATTCTGTTGGAAATAATTCAAAGAAAACAATTTTTTTGTTAGTAAGCTCGTAAGCAATGAAACTTCAAAAATTTATGCGTACGTACCTTTGCTTCCCTTATCAAGAGGTGTGAAGAGTAAATTTACCTCGAGATCTTTTTGATATTGCGATGATATTCTTACCGACTAAACGGAATACCATTCTTAGTACAAAATGTCCCGCTTGAGCCATACAAAAAAGAAGTATTTTTCTAGCTAGTTAGGTTAAGGCGCGGACTAAGTCGCTCTCCTTAAGACAGTTCGCGCCCCTACGGTATATAACCGGTGCAATAGCTTTCGGCACGCCGCCTCCAGGATACAATAACCCAGCTTTTCTACACTTGTTATAGCTTACCTTAGCTTGCACAATTACAGAAGCGGAAGTTTCACACAATACTTTTCTTTGTCCAAAACATTACTAGAAGTACGTGACCAAAATCAAAGACACCACCTCGACCATCATATTACAAGAAAATATATCTATTCCTGAGAATCGTCGTACTAGCGTATACTAGTATAAAACCATCTGAATGGGTTGTGGTGAGAAAAGCTCAAACAAAGGCCAAGCTTAAGAAAAATAATCATTTCCCTTTGTAGCCTGGATAATCCAAGCGAGGCTTCTCATCTTGTTTGGAAAATGATTGGAAACTCAACCAAGCCTTTGTCTCTCTACATAACTAGTGTAATGGAAAACGTAACTGATGTGCTATTGGTTGATAGAGTTTAAAGAAGATTTTAGACATCATTTAAACCCAATAAAAGTGCAAAAATGTACAAAATAAATTTTCCAAAACACATGTAATCATTTACATGTATCGACCAATAAAGACAAATAAGTACACTATCATTTTTTTAAATATGGAACTGCCAAATTATGAAGGGATATAAACAAGTCAATAACAAACTATGATTAACTATTAGTCTCTTTTTTTTATTAAATAAATACTCCAACACATTCCATGCAGATGCAATTGAGAAGGCGCCATTAGAAGTCAAGTTCCAGTGTTGAGGAAGGAAGTTCAGCTGCAGGGAGTTTTACATGTTCAGTCATACGGGCCGCGGACATTCAGAAGGGGACCACAGACAAAAATAGATTATACCAAGCCAAGTATTGTTGCCGCACCAGGAAGAAAGCGTCTGGAGGAGATTAAAATAGCCCCGAGGCGGAAGAGAATAAAGAGCCTCTCGATCCAGATAACAGAATAGAGAAACAGGTAGTGTGCCTGTTATTATATTATAACTTGGGCTCATCAACAGCAACAGCAACAGCAGCTGGAATAAGGTCAAAATTACCTCATCAACATAAAGAGCTTGTAAAAAAGGTGCAGGAACTGGTCACAGAGAGGTAAGAATGGGGTCAAAAACTCAGCGAATCGGTCAACGGGAAGAATTTCCGGTCTGCTAGATCGGAGTTGGACCGACAAACTGGAGCGAGCCGGATTGAGCTGAACTGAACCTCACGAGCCGCGAGAACCAAGCCGCGTGATAGTGCGTGAGTGACAGTCACGCGCGTTTTTGAAGGCTAAACCTTGCGGTGGCGCGCGGAAAGGAGCTCGTGTACATGGTCGCCGGCAATAGATCAGTAATTTCACTCTAGAGCTCGGATTGAAGCCGAAGTCTGGTAGCAGAAAATTATTGGGAAAAACAACCGTCGACGAGCAAAAGGACATATTGTAGTCCGAAAAATCACTAGGGTTTTGACGGAAGCCAGCCAAAGTAACTGGAAAGAATAGAAAAATCAAAATACTGAACTCAAAAAAAAAAAAAAAAAAAACATAACAAAAACACACGAATTGGCCCGGTGAAAGGGCATATGGCTTTCCGCCAAAATTTGCAAAAGCGAATAAGAAAATGTCAAAACAGCAGATCGTACCATTTTGATATCATGATAGAAAAGGTAAAGCAAAAGATAAATTATATCCGAGAGCATAATAAACCTAAATAGAATGGGAACATTTATATAAGGATGAAAGAGAGTTACAGAACTTGGAGAGCTGTGAACCCAGGAGAATACGCAAAATAGGCAGTTGACATTTTAATCATCGAAAAATTCTTTTTTCCTTTAACCTCCCTTCCTAGCCAAACAACTGAGCAGCATCAACCTTAACCTTGTACAAAAATTTTCATGCCCCATCATCTTTTTGAATTCACCTCGCCGAAGAAACCTACCAGGTGATTACAGTAAATGTGGGTTCCCTCGTCTGGGATCCCTGGGAAAGAGGAAAGGGAAAAATGGTCTATCGGCAGGCACAAATTCCAGACCAAAAAATACTTGTATACCATATTATTACAGCAGCAGCCGCAATTTACCTCCTCCTTTCAGCCGAATCCACTGAATACTGACAAGTCTCCAAGCCGACCTCGTGAGGTGAGCGGTCCTTTCCCTGCCTGTAGAAGAACTAATTACCTGGTTGTACCATCGTCCCTTCTGCTATAAATGAATCATGTTTCAAAGAAAATTGCCTTATAAAATAGAGCCTATGCTATTTGCACTGTCGAGGTCGGAAATTATCATTAGATAAGAGAGAGCTGATGAGCTTCTCCAGCCTCTTTGCACCACCGGTTGGCCTGAGCGCTGTTATATTGCCGACGACAGAGCATGGATCACTCCCATTTTTCTGGCTCCCTATGCACCATCCACCTGGAACAAGCATTTCTTTACCTCTAAACAATAGTTCAGAATCAATCTTGTCGAGGACAGGATCATCATGGTGGAACTTTCTTGCAAATGGAGCATTACTATCAACCATCTTTTGCATGTCATCAACGGTAAGGTAATGAGGATGCTGCTTAGGGGGGTTGTCCCATGATATAAAGTGGAGATCACTGTTCACGGTCGTATTGCGAAATTCCTGAGCATTACAGACGACAGTATGGAAATAGCCTTCTGGGGAGGAGATAAAATTTGCATAGTACATAAGAACTGTGCGCGGTAAGTTGTCCCATCCCCATATACAAAAATCGATAAAAGGCCGAGAAAGTGCCATCCAAGCGGATCCTATAACATGACAGCAAATTGCTTTCAGTAACCACAAAAATGCAATATGTAAACTGAAGTATGGCCACCATTGCTGGTGCAGAAGAACATTTCGACTGTGTAATTTAAAAATTGCACTATTTGAATGCTAATCATATGAAGGGTCTACTGAAAATTATCCTGGAATGACGATAACAATAATAATGGAACTCTCGAGTATCTCGCATGAATTGAAAAAGTAATTATAAGCTGAATGACCAAAACGAATGGAAATGTATCTTTGTTATAGCAATTATCTTTTAGCAAAATCTATGGATGCAACACTAATGAAATAATCCACCGATGTTTCCTTGACAGGAGAATATGTTGAAATAATAAAATTAGAGAATATCCACTTTTTCATGGATGTCTATATTGCTGCGACCATAACAGGATTCCATGTTTTCTAGAGTCGAGGATAAAACAACCATAAGTCAAAAACCCCACCTCTAACCCCCAAAACCGCAAAAAGAAGAAATTTCAGAACAAATTAGTTTAGTAGCAATTACAGGGAAATCAATTGAATATCAGATCAGGGTTAGTTTTGCACTAATTCAACATGAAGCACACTATACCTCTAAATTTAAACATGCAATTGCAACTACGGAACCGTATAGCCGAAACTTCAATTACTATATTAGTCAAAGACTCAAAGCGCTGTGTACTGCAATAAGCAAACCTAAATTCACTGCTTTGCTTTTGTTGGTCAAAATTTGTCAAAAAGGATACTTTAAATGTCACCCCATGTTGTAATCAATTGGCTTCAGTTGGCTGCCTTCATGTTAGGAGTATGCACTATTCCACAAGGATTAGGACTTCGAAGTTCAAATTATATAACATATAGAGGGTAACATACATAAGAGTCAGCATAAAGAACGGAAACAGGAAAGATTCGTGTATATGTATCCATATATGCAGTATTTATTAACAACAGAAAGGTAATGTTAATTCGGATGTCCTTCCTTGGCGAATGGACTTGCTTGCAACCAAACAGGCTTAGAGATGGGATTGGGGGATCTACGTATACATATACATTTACATACAGATATATAGAGAGCGAGCTGATCACGTCTAATATAGGGACCTGATCAATTGCTAGCGCTGGCAGCTTAAGTTGCCAGCACTCTGGCCATCCAACCATCGCGGATGGACGGGCCAGATCTAAGTGTTTTTCAGAACTTCTCGTCATCCGCTACATAATGTAGTTGACGATGGGGAGCCTTTAACGAAAGCCAGATCTAACCCATTCATCCGCGATGGATGGATAGTTCGATCGCGTTGGCAACTTAGGTTAAGTTGCAGCGCGGGCGGCGGATCACGTCTAATATTTATATATGTATAATGTTTATATATGTACTATTATGTCTGCATATGTATAAACATGTGTATATGTGTATATATGTATAAGTCAGTCTGTATATACGTGTATATAATGGAAACTAAGAAACAGTTCAATACTGTTTACAACATGATCTATCATCCTAGAGTGAATAAAAAAATTGTACATGCACAATATGTTATCATATAGTCCTTTAATCATTGAAAGGCTTATGCAGAAGAGTGTCCATAATTTCAAGATATAAATGTATCTGCACGCATATATGGTTGCTTCATCGATGCCAATATGTCAACTGTGGTGTGCCTTCTTTGCAGATCAATGGGTTTACCAAGTGTGAAGAGCAGTAAGATCTCTAGGAATGCAGTAACTGGAAACATCTTTATGCATGTAAGTTCAATCGTGGTAAAAAATGCAGTCAATATTTGGGACCAGCAATCACAGATAATTAAAGAACGATGTAGACCGGAAAGATCATTGAGGTAAATCAACCGATGAAATCATAAATATTTCTTTTCTCATTTCAGAAGATCCTCTCAATAGTTTTTGTATCGCTGAATGTTGACTTTTGGCTCCATGCATACTTAAACGATTTCAGTTTTTCTGCACCTATATAAAGTGCTCATTTTGCCTTCACCTCCCAGATGGGTGGTCAATATGTTTTGTTGGATCTAGTTTCATCATTTTTCTGGTCCTCAACACTATGTGCAATTTTGCATCAACACAACAGGGCCTTTCTAAACGTGGGGACGTCACTCGCATCACAACCTCTAAGCAACTAATATATGGCAACTCTTCAGGACATGGTGCATATGCGCTGTTAAAACCTACCCTTGAGTGAAAAATACGAAAATCTTCAACCGCAATCGAGCATTTCCCTAACAAGGAGTAGTGCCTAAAATTGTTTCAAAGTGAACTCGGGCCACAAAAAGGCTTCTAAAAATGCTGCCTTGTGAACATGCCTCTAAAGTCATCAACTAAATTATTAGGACAACAAAAAGCAGTAAAACCAAGTGATCACTAATCAACCAAAAGAACGGAACGGTGAACTTAACAGGATTGAACAGAGCATGGTCCCAATGATGCTGGGTAAACCAACAGCGAGGCAATTAGTTTAGTAGGAAAGTGCATAACGTACTATATTCTGCTATTTAGGCCCTCATTGAACTCTCATAATCACGAATAAAGAAGACGACAAATGTGAGCAGAACGATTCATCATCAGATTGGGACTTAAAAGTGCCAGATTTCAGTTTCACTTGCCACTGTGAGAGAGTGACAACTTTGTATATTAAACAGGTTTGCTTTTTAGCTGGAAATATAGTAGTTTTATTAAGGGGCTAGTGCAGCAGAAAGCATTGATACTGAAAGCAAATTCACCTAAACACTACAATAACTTCTATAAAAGTGTAAATCCTACCAGCTCAAAGGTCCAGCTAAAACTTAACAGTTTCTGTCCTATTTGGCCTTACCTTGTTTTTATGCTTTGGCTGTTTTGGGGCTAGGAGAGGGGTGATAGGGATACCTATCACTGCTGCTAAAGATGTACAATTGCAAAAACTGCACTGAAGGAAGCTATACTCTTCGACCCAACAGTTGGTGCGTAAATCAAAGTTCCATATCTCCATGCATATATTCTACTTCATTAACTGTGTTATAGCGAGTATAAGAAATTCAAGGCCAATAGGCTCACCCTTGCCAAGTTCACGCAACGCTCTTCACTAAATGACAAAACCAAAGGCACGCGGTCGAGTGCATGAGGCTCTCGCATTAATCCTCTCCTTTGTCATCACAAGAACATTCCAGAAAAGTGCGAAAGATACCTCTCACAGCAATACAGCATGAATGAACTTTTATTTGATCTCGAAACAAAATAAACACCATCTAACAAGCGTCGACTCAAGCACTAAAAAGACAAGCCCTCTGACACGGCGCAATTGACATACTGGCATAAATGAAGCGACCAAATATTATAGATGAGAAAACAAGAAGAATATAACCCATCTCAAGCCCAAAGCACTAATCTACACAAGTAAGGAATGGCACACCTGTAAAGAGTTTGAAGGCCGTCGGCACACTCCTTCGCTGCGTGATCCAGAAAACATCAGCTTTCTTTTTCATATACAGCCCCGGATCCACAATTATTGGCTTCGCACGTTGAAACCTACATAAATAGAAAGAACATAATCAAACAATTCATCACCCATCTCCCAAAAGTGGAATCAAGAAAATCTGAGAGAAAAAAAAAACAATCTTACTCTTTCCAGCCAATATCACTCGTATGGTCAATGAAATTAAGATCACGCGGCAAGTACGAGAATGTGTGAAGCAGATCTAATTCATCAGCAAATTCAAAAGAACAATCATTCAGCACAAACTTGATTAGCAAAAACGTAAACAATCTCAGAATTACAGACGCATAACTTACCATCTTGAGTAACAAGCGGGTAATCAGAGGCACTGAGATTAATAAACCAGTCCCACTCCCCACCGTCCTTCAACAAGATCGCCGCCGCATGCAGGGTATTAGCCACCATTGTCGGTCCCCGGTAGGTCACCAAATTCGCCTTGGTAATCATTATAACGTTACCAAACTTACCAATTATGGGATTATTTTTAACGAAGTTCTGCAGATCGAGGCGCTCTTCTGGCGAGGACTCGGCGTCGAGGTGCACGACGTATCGGTTGTTGGGGTGGTACAGGGCCTGGAGGGTGCGCTGCAGCATCTTGCCGTCGCCGGTGGAGCCGGAAACGAGGTAGGCCAGGCGCGGCGGCGGGGGGAGGGTCGAGATGGGTACAGGGCGGAGCTTGGATTCCACGAAGACGGAGGCGGTGGAGGCGGCGGGGTAGCGGTAGAGGGGGATCAACGGCGTGCCGTCAGAAGAGGTTAGGGTTGTGAGGAACAGGAGGAAGAGGGACACTATGGAGCCAATGGCCAAAGGGAAGATCCACTTCCTCTCCATTGTTTGTGGGTGCCGCAGATGCAAGTAGTAGCTTCGTAGCTTCTTCATCTTACTATTAGTAGCCAATAAATCTCTGTTGGTCTCTATTACAATCCCCTCTCTGTACGGGGAGGGGCACAAAGTCAACTGAACAAGCTGATCTGAGTGATGGTGTTCGTGAGGAGGGGTGAATGTGTTCTGAAAATCCCTTGTCCAAACTGTAATCTGAGCTTTTCTGGGTATGTGTAATCTGGGTTTCAATGTGAGTAATCTGGATTCAATGCGGGTCTTTGTATCTTTGTACGACTCTCTCTTGTTTGTGCAGTGAATGTGGTGATGGAGTGTGGTTGGGGGAAAATGAAAGGGGGGGTTTTGTTCCGTTGGGTGTTTGGTTTATAGGTGTAGCAACTGCTCTGATTCCACTTTAGTTTATGTTTTGCTTTCCTTCTCCGTGACTAATGGCATCAAACAGTTGTTCAAAGTCTTTCAATTTAACTTGACCAAAAATAAAAAAAAAGTTCATAAAATTTTATACCATTTGACGTTAAAATCAAGAAGCAATATTGTTACAAACAAAATTTCATATTTTCCTAGTTGAGTAAAGATTGAAAAAAGATCTAGATTTGATAGTAGTTGCGCACACGTTAAAAAAAAATAAAACATAAATTATTCATTTATGTGATTGATGTCGCTAACCTCTGTCTGTTATTGATCGTCACTAACTATGTCTTTTAAAATTTCTCTATTTGAAGAAGTGTGGAGCACACTCAGTCAAACGAGAAGAAGGCAAAACAGAGTACATTCTATAGGCAAAGGTCGAATCTATCTATATTGTAAAGGAAAAGAGTTTAATTCACAAGGCTAGCAAGGCAATTGTCACAACACATGTATCTCAGGCAAAATTATTCACCGCTTGAATATCATAATCACTAATTGATGATGAATAAAAGGAGTGAGAATGAGATAATCAAGCTCCGTAATGGGAAATTGAATTTGCCATTAATGAGAGAATGAAAATTTCAACCCCGACATCTAATTGCCATTAATGACTCTACCATTGCAGTATGAATTGCCATGGTTCTGTTCCAAGGGACGAAATGGGCCAACTTTTAGTAACTCATCATCGTGTCTTCCCTCTTTGGTGAACTGCATTTTTGACCTTCAATTTACGTCACTTCCAATCTGAGAAATGCTACTATTTTCACCCATTTACGCATGCTCTTCTATCTTCTTTTTATCTACGTACTTCAATGGCAAGTTTTGACCTTTTAATGACATATGAATTGAGTGAATTTTAACATATTATGAACCGAAATACGTCCCCTTTTTCTTATGATGCTGACCTTCAATTTGCATTAGTATTTTGCATCCCCTTTTTCTTTGAAAACCGTTGTTGTGCACTCTTGTTTACTTTAAAAGTAATAAACTTCTTTTTTGATTTGACAAAACGACCTTTAGATAGAAAGAATATCTATCGATAACCCAATCTTATCCATGTTAAATTAGCAGATTTGAATTCTTACACAACTTTGTACAAAAAGTTTTAGGCAATTTCATGTAGTTATTGTAAAACCGTCGCTTTACTTTAAAAGTTGTATTGATAAACTTCTTTTTAGTTTGAGAAATTGAAAAGCATGACATTTAGATAGAAAGAGCATACATCGACAATCTAAGTTTATCCATGTTAAATGACAAGATTTGAATTTTTTACACAACTTTGTATAAAAAAAAGGTTACGCGATTTCTTGTAGTTGGTAATAGTAAGATCGTACTAGCAGAAAGTAAAGGATGGTAAATGCCGGCTAAAGTGTCAAGAACTAAAATATGTGAATCTAAAATTTTCAAAATAGCATTTATATGTGAGTCCTCGATAAACAATTAAAGTCAATGATCATTTATATTCTTCCTTAACAAAGATTTTCAAATTAGTCAAGCGGACCTATAAGTGTGAAGAGTAGTGTCTATCTTTTATTGGTATTACTAAGAAATTCAATTACTTGAAAAGGATCTGCACCGAGTAAAAAGAGATTCTAATTAGACGATTCCAACCTACGCTATTGGTTGTTGTAAGCTTCTCTGAGTATTTTTGTGATGGACCAACTTGTTCTATAAGGTATAAATGGTAAAAGACACGGTTGCAAAGACCGAAATACCAAAGACCGAGTTGTACGTGAACTACTAGTATGTCAAAGAGTGAGAGATACGTTTATATGGTTCAAGTCTCGCTTTCATTCTGCCTTTATCAAAGGTACCTCATTGCTTGTGCTTACTCTGCAAATTACGTTTGTGCCATATGACTATTCAATTATTGCAATAAGCTAGGAGACGGGAAGAAGTGGACCCCCTCACTAACTTGCCTCGGACCCTTCACCAACCAACCTAAATCACTTTTTCTGATGTAATAATTCTCACCGTTAACAACTTAACATTATGACTCGTGGATGGAAGAGATCAATAAGTTCGGTCACTAAATACAGATTCAAAGATTTCTTTTGCATATGTTAAAATAAAATTTTCTTTTGTATATTAAAATTAATCGTATATGTTTGTTTCTAGATATATGTATAAAATTGGATAAAAGCGTGTAAAACTCGACCAATTTAATATTTGTCGAAACTTATCTTATTTCTTGATTCTTTTTTTTTTATGTAATTTTAATTTTTCTTTTTTAGCTTTTTAAGTTGGCTTATGGAATTCAAATGCAGATATTCAGACTTTCAATTTTGTGAAACTGTGGATATGATTAATAACCAAATCTTATTTATTTATCTGATTCAAACTTGGCTGTAAGAGTGAGTACGGTCTGGTTGGGTCAATTTGAAGGTTGAATACCAAACGGAACTGGCTACCACCGGTTTGACAACGAAACCGAACCGTAGTTGTACTGTTCGGTTTCAAATGGTTTAGACGGATCAAACGGATTGATTTGGACAGATTGACCAATTTGAGCTTGTAGTAACATTTGGACTTGTTTGGGCCTATCTATTAACTATTGGGCAAATACCATATATATATATATATATATATAACCACAAGTGTTTCGGTGCTTACCTATTGAAATTAGGATAGAGTTTACTTACATATATTATGATTAAATCTTATGTGTGGTAAAAACTAAATAATACTTAGGATTAGATTAAAATTTATATTGTTTTTAATTAGAGATATATAGGTTCCATTTGGTTTAGAACGTTTTCAAAGAAATCAAAACGAACACAACATCAATTTAAAAAAAAAACCAAACCAAATGTTTGTTTACATCGCTTTGTGATCGGCTGATTTGGTAGGTCT